>JABXWE010018557.1:0-36259 GCA_014611495.1 Limonius californicus | reverse complement strand
ATATATGTCATTCTAATATACATAATTATTTTATACAAGTACAACTTTGAATGAATAAACAAACAAAAATAAGCCATTCAATGTTCTTATAAATCAAAGTTCCTGTTTTATTTCGTCAAGTAATACCAATTTCAAATAGGTTTACGGAATCATTTTGGTTTTCTTAGTATTTCTAATTCAATTATTCTTAAGGATTAGAAGTTTGAAAATACTATACTGCCAATGTTCTACCTATAAAGCAATATTTTTTTTAGATTATTACAGTAATCACTACATTGTATTCAGTGAAGAGCAGCTGAGTTCTCTTTATCTATTTGAAACCAGTATTTTAATAAAGTGTCTGCGGTGCTATGTTCACATTTCAGTAAAAACAAAAATTTCACAATTTATTTATTAATTACACTTATCTGTTTACATTGAGCAGTAATTTTAGATAGGAAACAGGATAAAACAGTCACGTTACATTCAAAGGTGGAGTGCTTCAAGGTGAGGCATGAGGGCAAGAAGCAAAAGCCACGGTCTTCATACGTGATGGTACATACTACGTCGTATACTTGTATTAGCACTTATGCTGATGATATCAAGGTGTGATAGCTTTTGTATCTCCTTCATACTGACAAAAATATTACAGCTTTATAGAATATTATTTGTTGAAAATTCTACATCAGAGAAAATAATTACAAGGGAATGCTAGTAATATACATCATAGGCAAATAATGAAAAATTTATAACTTAAATTTCATAATTCTTTTAGGATGCCCATTTTAAAATTATCTCCTTTGTATACAGGAAAATAGAATTACTTGTAGTTCTATATGTGTATATAATGATTACGTAATTAAATATTTTTAATACAGTGAGTATTATGAGTATGAGTATAATTACCATTAGTTGGTAATTTTATTATAAAAAATATAGAACAATGCATTACTTTCAGAGTTTTTCAGTTTTCTTATATAGTATTTATTGTAAATTTCTCCTGAATACAGGGTGTATCTAAAATACCGTCCCAAAATGTATGAACTTGAAGGAAAAAAAAAGTTTTATATGGAGTTAGAATACTCAAGTAATGGAACACTATATAATCTATAAGTTTTTTTTATAACTATTGTAAGTTTAAACATAACGTTAATTTTTGTGTAAAATACTTACTTACGATGAATATGATACCTGATCAAACAATACTAATTGGTCCAAAAATGATTAGCTTAAGTAATTTGAAGGTAAGGTATCTACCAAGTGAGTACGTTTGATTTGCATAAAATATTTCATTTTAAGATTCAAAAAGGAAAAACACTCATTTTTATGCAGAAAATAATATAAACTTCTAAACATTGTTATATTTCAAGAAGAAAACAGATTTTCTACGAGGAGTGTTCAATTTTAACAGGAATTTATTTATAGAAAAGGGTTTTACAATATTACAACGATGAAAACTATGTAGTTTTCGATGTAGTCTCCCTGCCTATTTGCACCGCTGATCTTGAAGCTTTCTAATACCTTCCTAGAAGACCTCTTTGGGTTGGATACGTATCCACTCTTGAACAGCTTCCATAACGTCGATATTTAACCGAAATCTTTTCCTGGCTAAAAATTCTTTCGGTTGGCTAAACAAATAAAAATCTAGGGGAACAAGATCAGGACGGTATGCTGCATGCAGAATAAGTTTGTTTATTGTTTCAATTGTTCTTGCAGCGGTGTAAGGGCGTGCATTGTTTTGAAGGAAACAAACAGAACTTTGTCTTCTCTTCCGTTTGTTTCTGATCCCCAGCTTAACTTTATAGCGCAAAATGCCAAATAATATAATAATAATGTTAGCCTAGTGAATCCCATTGCTGGGCAAAGGTCTCCCCGTCGTTCTCCATTCAGCTTTCTCGCCACTTTGTTACTGCTGCTGTCTTGATTTCGTTTATCCACCTAGGTCTTGGTCTTCCCCTTTTTCTGGCTCCATTACCTGGATGCCACATTCTTGTCCGAAGGGTCCAGTTTTGGTCAGTAATTGTCCAATTCCATTTTAGACTCCTACATTTTTGACTTTCTTATATTTTTAATACCTACTCACTTTGTAACACACATCTGTAGGGTTGAGCATGGCTTCCTCAATTCTGGACTGGGTTGCCCTGAGTTTTTTGTTCAGTTTCAGTCATATCTGAGCTGGTATGTCATGGTAGGACTTAAAAACATATTAAATATTTTGTGTTTGAGATTGAGTGGAATTTTGTATTTACAACCTTTCGAGGGACCACAATTTCTTCCCATCTTGGTATCGAATGTAAACAGTTGTCCTAAATAGGTTATCTCATCTTCGTACATATTTTATTGTGGTGTTCTCTCTGTTTACAGCTTCGGGATTTCTGTTAGATTAATTAGTATTGTCTTTTCAAAGCTAATTGTCAGCCCTACTCTCTTACTCTCCCTACTTAGTTTTTCTGGCATTTTGTCAGGGTTTTCTTGCTTTCTGCTATCAATCTTACAGGTACAGCTTCTCACTTCCTAAGTTTATCTCAAATTTTGCCAAGGTTAGTGCTCTGAAAACGTTTTTTAGAATGCTGTTGAATGGATGAGAGGAAATTTGATCTCCTTGTCAGACCCCTCGTTGGAGCTCAAAATACTCTTCTTCATTGTCGAGTTTGATCGTCGCCCTTCCTTATTGGTATATCTCCTCTAATATGATTGCCTATTTTTTTCTTCACTCCCTGCTGTCGAACCGCTTCTAACATAGGTTTCAGACTGTCAAAATCGACAACGCTATTATTTGACAGCGTTTGTCGAACAATAGTCTGCATTAATTGTACGAAGATCAGTGAGAAAATCAACAAAGAGTGCCCCTTTAAAATTTTAAAAAATCTTGCCATCACTTTACCAGCTGACAGCACAGTTTTTTCTTTGGGTTTGGACTCAGGAATAAAATAATATAACCAGGTTTAAACAGTTGTCACGACCGAGGTTAAAAATTCTCTCATATCGCTGCAGTAAAGAAGAAGCGATCAGCAAACGATCCGACTTGTGTTCTTACGATACTTTAGCTTGTTTTTATGATGTCTGCAACACTTCCAAAACTAATTTGTAAATTATGAGAAATTTGACGAACTGTTGCCCGTCTGTCGTGCTCAATAAGGGCATTAACTTTTGCTCTGTCAAAATTAACCGAAGTTGCAGCTAGTCGTACATGAGGCTCATTTTTTACAGGAGTTCTGCCGTCTCTAAACGATTTTAGAAAATATTGATCACTGTATTGCGCTTGCAGTTTGTAAGAATTTCAGTCGGCTAACCTTCCAATTATTTAATTTTTAAGTCTTCATATGAGATTTTAATTTAAACACTCCTGGGTATAGATTTCATCTGTTATTAAAAACAGTGAATAAAACAGTTGGATTATGTGGGGTGGGCAGAGGGCTTACCGTACGCCTTTTTAGACCCTTACTGTATATTATGTATGTGAAAAACATTAGTAATAACGTATGACTGTAACTAAGACCA
Source organism: Limonius californicus (assembly GCA_014611495.1). NCBI lineage: Eukaryota > Metazoa > Arthropoda > Insecta > Coleoptera > Elateridae > Limonius > Limonius californicus. The sequence goes on along the minus strand of JABXWE010018557.1, from coordinate 32,779 downwards.
GATAACAAGCACAATACAACAATTTTGAATTGCGTTTTTCAGAAAACATATCATTGTTTTGTGATTCAAAACGCCATCTTATAAATGACTGATAAGAGCTACTGTTTTTAGTTCGTCTGTTACAAGTTCACCAAAAACAATAAGTCGCTTTCGTTATCAAATCATCGACTGTCTAAATTTCATTCTAGTACTTTCTCGTCTTGTTAAAAAAGTTATAATAACACTTGAAGGTATTTTTGTACTTGAAGTCACCGTTAAGAGCTCAGTATTTTTTTAAAAGCAGAATTCTTTCACAGTAGTCTACAGTACTGCTTAGCTTGATTCCTACAATTTACCTACCTTCAGAATTAAATATTCATCAGCAGACCCCACCAAATTTAGTTGTAGTTATTTGAGATATGTGCTATTATTTGTTAAATACATGGTCATATCAAAACAATAAATACTTATAATAGTCCTTATTGCGACGAAAGATAAATTGAACGAAGTCTGCACTTTCCTCTATTCTAAATAATAATCTTTGCTTATTTACAACAATGTTTTTGACTCAATTGTTTAAGGACGCGTTTTGAGAACATCAGAATGAATAGAAAACGTTGTACAAGGAGGAAGATTAAATGTGGACTACATAATTTTGTCATGCTTCAAAGTTTAAATTCGTCTAATATTCAAAGTTGCATTTCAAAAAACTATTTCGAATCTGATGAGTTATGATTTATGGTTGTTTGTAACATCTTCTTCTGTGTATAAGCCAATGGCCTGTTAACTACCTACCTACAATGGAATAGGTTTTGTGAGCCCTCTTCGCACGTATGCCGGGCAGGAAGCTAACCTAACCCGTCGAACAGAGAAGAGAAGTTCGACTACATGGTTTACGATTGTCAAAGATGTTCGTATGACAACCTTGTAACATCTCTATTTTAAAACTCTATATTTGCTTTTAATTGTGTAAGGTGTTTAAAAAAATTAAATGAATTACTCACGTACTCATCAAATCAAACATAACAGTCTTAATCAAAATATATTCGCAAATCAACTGTTGCATAGACAAAGGCTATTTTGTTTCTTAATAAATAAACCGCAAGAATAGGCTTTTCATTTTCCATGAAAAACAAAATAAAAGTTGTTGTTTGTCTACTGTACACAACTGAATCCCATATCATATCCAGCGGGTACACGCCCTTACTGCTTTTGATTATACTTCAAGAATGGTTTTTTTTTAGATTAATATTGAGAAAAGTTGCAAAAACTTTGCTGCCAATATTTTATTTGCCGATGAAGCTACTTTTACAAATAACGGTGTTATTAATCGGCATGATTGGGCAGACGACAATCCTCACGCTATTGTGTTTTGGAAGACCATCTAATAGAGCCAGTATTTTTACTAAATCGTTTGACTGCTGAACTGTATCTGGACTTCACTCCCACTATTCGAAGACGTGACCCTCAATTATGATGCAAATTTGAGTGTGAAGACTAAAAGATCGGTTAATTACGTTAAGCAAATATAGTTTTATATCACCTAATCCTAGATTAAGTTCGGTTATCACTTTATTTCAAATTTTTAAAGCAAATCATCCTCTGAATTCTTAATCCGTATGGTCGTCCCGTCGTCCATAGAACCCCTTGTATTAGCTGACGTTTGGATACCATAATTGTGTATTGTTACTACGAGGATTGTTGAATAGAAACACGTTTGGAGACTGTAACAAAATTTTGATTAACTCAATTTTAAAAAAATCTTTATTATCATGAAGGCAGGAGTTCCACTGTCGTACTAGTCTATAGATTCCTTGCTGCTAAAATTCTTGCGGCTGTTGACGAAACCATACTCTAATGACCAAGTCAAAGACAGGAAAGTCGTATGGGGATAAATCGGGACTATCAGCCTGGTGTTCTACCACTTTCCAGCATGTCTTGAATCACTCGGGCTACATGGTGGCGAGCATTATGATGCAAAAGAATGACACCGTTTCTGAGATAACCGGGACGTTTATTCACAAGTAAACGTTATAAGGCATACGCGGTATTGACACCAGGCTCTTTAAAATGCAACAGTAATACACCTTGATTATCAGAAAATACAAATAACATTATCTTTCCCGCTTAAATTTGAGATCGGAATATTTTCGGCTTCGGAGAATCTGCATGCTCTGACGTTTCGATTCCAATTCATGGCGATAGTACCAAGATTCATCACCGACAACGATCTGGTGTAAAAAGGTGTTGCCTTCTTCCTGGTAACGCATCGAATGCTGTAGCGACAATGCTAAACGAAAATTCTTTTGGTCATCAGTAAGCAGCCGTGGAATCTACTGAGCAGTAACTTTGTGATAACCAAGAGTATGAATAATGAAATGAACACATACGGATGCCCATTATTTCAGAAAGTTCTGTGACTTGAAAATGTCTATTTGCACGTGAAGCAGTATCCAGACGCCTCACACTTTCATCTGAACTAGTCCTGGACGGACTAAATATTTAGTCAACTCGCTTCCTTGTCGAAATTTTCTGCACCACTCAACCACCATAGACAGATTTTATTTTCTGCTATATTTCTAGTCGTTGACGTCCTTCGGCGGCTAACAAAATTGAATAACAGCACGCACATTATTTTGGACGCATTTTCTATACTACAGAAAATGGCTTTACTATAAAATCTATAGTAAAGCAATTTTCGAGCTCCATAAAAAGAAGCAACCGCAAAGAAATTTGAAGACACCTCAATAATACGTCAATAAACACTTTCAACAACCGCATGCAATTGTTATCAGGATCAAGTCGCACCTACACAATCCAAACGTGTTTCTATTGCACAATCCCCGTTCAACATGTTATGGATGTTACCTCGTTCAAAGGAGTTTTTCCTTAAGCGATTTTGAATTAAGTAAATAAACAAGTGTTTGATCTCTTTAACCTCTACCATAGTGTGTTGTCATTGATGGACTCCTTAGGAAGCTCGAACAAACAGACATGTTATTTGTATAACTCTAATAACCTTGCAACAACACTGTTGGTAAACTCATGCAAGGGAGCCTAATAGTAGTGAAAAAGTGATGTGTCAGATAGGGGATTAAGATCAACCTTAACAACCTTAATAAAATTATTCACTAACAGGCGTAGAATGCAGAGCTTTAACATGTCCACGCTCTTCGGTACTACCCCTGGGGTCTCCCAGTATCTCGTTGTAACCCCACAGTTACAAGTGACATGGAAAACACGTGCGGGAAGAATTTTGCACAGGTCCACTGCCTTCCATGATGTGCAATAGAACCATTAAAAAATATGTTGACTTAGCTCAAAATACCTAAGGTCTTTACGCAACCGTGATGAAGCCTATAATAATGCAAGCTTCTCTGGTTTGGTGGCCAGCTACTAGTAAAACCACTAACAGAAACAGGCTAAATCAGATTCGGAGAACTGCGTGGTAGAAGACGCTATACGTATATGGCACCCACGAGGGCTCTGCAGGCACTTCTTGGACTGCCGCCTTTTCACATCTAAGTCGAGGTTCGGAAGACTCCAGACTACAGGCTGTATCACAGGGGGTAGTATGGTATATTGGGCAACATCGAATATACAAGTATCATGCCAGAGATGATGAGATCGCAAGCACTTCTAGTAGTGAGAAGTAGTCGCATTCTGTCGGCATTTTGCTTCCATAAAGGCTACACATTAGCCATCCCTAACAGAGATAACTAGAAGGCTCCCCAAGAACTTCTTAGCCCTAAAGGTCTTGTTTGGTTTGGAGAAGTTCACGGACCAAAGAAGAAACTGGAGCGAGTGTGTATAGAGTCGCCCCAAGACTAACCTGTCTATAGCTCTAGTGTCATACGCTAGGGTATTCCAGCCAAAGATCTTTGCAAGCTTGGTCTGTGTTTAAGAGAACCCGAAAAGAGGCTTCATGAATCAGTATATTTACATATGCTCAGACATTCAGACAGCATTGAAAGCTCGTTGCTGCATACTGTCAAACATTGATAAGACTTGTTTGTTTCGTGCAACTAGATTAAACTTCTATGGATTCCCGATCATAGCAACATGGAGAGCAACGAAGGAAGAACCATGTTCTGGGTAAATTTGGCTCGCAGACGCTTCTGGTGGCACAGGAGCCAGCTCTAGGACTCCCTCATGCAGTCATGAAACAGGAAATCAAGAGCTTGAGAGGATTGGGTCAAGCGAAACTCCTCATGAAGGGACCTTCGTCAAAACACTTCTGCAAATTAACAAAAAAACATCCGTATGGCAATTGGCCTGCTGACAGGACACGGTCATCTAGGAAAGCACTTAGACACCATATGTATCAGCAACGATCCCATGTATAGAAGTGTAGAAATAAAGAAGCAACCTTTATTCATATTCTATGTCGATGTACCAAACTCCTGGCACTGGAATATAAAAATTTTGACCCAATGTTAATAGACCTCAAGCGGTGAAGGAAATCTCGATTAGCGAGGTGCTGGCAATCGGGTAAAACATCCGATTTTTTGGCAATTTCTAGAAACCCTCCTGGCGGCATGCTCAATGGGCCACTAGGAGTGAACAAGAACAGAAAGAAGGAGAAGAAGAAGAAGAAGAAGAAGCAGAAGAAGATGAAAAAGAAGAAACAGAAAATGAAAAATAAAAGGAAAAACGAAAAGAAATTGAAAAATAAAAATTAAAAAAAAAACGAAAAAAAAAGAATGAGAAAAGGAAAAAGAAAAAGAAAAAAAAAGTAAAACAGAAAGGAAAAAAAAAGAAAAATAAAAAGAAATCTCTTTAACGACGTTCTGGTATACTGCCATTACACCATAAAAATCTTATCAACAAAGTTAACATTTTTGTCAGATGGTTATAAAATAATAATTAAATTTATGCTTTAATTTAAAACAGCCCTTTGAAGCCCTTTGAGTTAAATACAAGGCTGAATTTTGTAGGTACATGTTAACGTTTGTGTCCGCAAGCAGTGAGCATGTGATTAGTGCTGTTTACGGATTTACACGAGAAAGGTGTTTGACAATAAAAATTTGGTGTTATGGATTCGAATTTCGACACAGGCAGTTCCGACCGTAAAAAAGCAAGCATATACAATAATCGTCATCAATAAAATATAATTTCTTCCATGTTGAAATGGCAGGATTTGTAAAACTAATAAATTTGGGAATTATATTTCTTGTTTGAGAATCATTTACTAAAAACAAATAAAAACATCGTAATCAACCCCGTTAGAGTTACCATAATGCAGTTTAAGAAAACAAGACACTCAAAAAGTAAAGACGAATGAAAATTTAAAAGTGAGATTTGGAACTAAGGAAACAATTTTGTATTTCGAATTTTGAATATTTTCATTTTTACAAATTAATTTACGGTAAAAAATGTTTAAACACAATACATTCCCAATATTTAAACGATACTGTATAAAAGTTTATGATAGTTTCAAAACTGAAAAATTTCATTAAAATCTAACCAGCTGTTCATGAGATATTCTCTACCACACACATGCGTATCTACATGTACAGAGTGTTTGAGCACTCTTAGTTTGAGAGCCTTTGATTTTATTACCAAAAATATCATGAAGGAAGTTGGGTTGGTCATATTAAATTATTTTAATAAACAGGGTGTTCTCTAATAAGCTGCCAGACCGTACTTATGGTTTTTTCAAAACATAATCCTGTATGTTTTAGAATTCGTAACTTCCCCATCAGCAGACGATTAAAATTAAAATATTGTAAGGACCTCCAGGGATATTTATTGGTTTACGCATTATTCAATTGACTGTGGAAAACTTAAAACAATTCGTATTTTCCCCTGTATAATTAATACAGCTAAGTGGTTGTATTTTCTCGAATTCTTTTACTGGTTTTTGGTATTCAACACGTGAAACGTAACCAAACTTACTCTACAGGGCGAGCACTACTTCGCGATTTTTTTTTAAAACCCTATGTACAATTGTAGTATCTCGAAGCCCATTAAACTTTCTTTCGTTTGATATAGAGTGTTCCATATTTGAAACAAATAGTTTATTAAATTTTGATGAGACTCGGTGTGTTATTGTCAGTACCTGCATACAAATTTATTAACAAAGCATTTGTTAATTTTTCGAAAATCTTTTTAAGCTGCACCTACTATAATGTATAGTTTTTGCTAACAAAATTAAAGTTTTTTACGAGGCTTATTCGGAAACTAAGGGCCATTTAAATATTCCCGCCAAATGAGGGATGTAGTCAATTTGATGTATTGTGGGGGTGCTCTAATGATTAATGATTTAGCCACACGTCACTTTACCGTAGTTCTGGTACTGTATTAAATTGTATAACAAATCTTAATAATATACCGCAAAATCCTTACGTTTTAAGATTTTTGGGGAATCTATAGAATTATGTGGTATTTCTACGATTTTGTGGCATGCAACGGATATTTAGGGTATATTTCAGGATATTTAGATATATTCAGGATTTTGGGGTACATTTTCCGAATTGTAGGGTATATTTTCAATATTGTGGTGTATTTTTAGGATTTCGGGGTATCTGTAGGATTTGAGGCATTCTTTAGGAATTTTGGGTATATTTCTAGGCTTTTCGGGGTATTTTTAGAATTTGGGGTATATTTTAGGTATTTTGGGTATATTTATAGGCTTTACGAGCTATTTTTAGAGTATGGGGTATATTCTACGACTTTTAGGGTATGTTTTAGGATTTTTGGGGTATGACTAAAAATTATGGGGTATATTTTAGAATTTTGTAGTTTTTTAGGAATATTGAGGGGTATTTTTAGAGTTTGGGGTATAGTTTAGAATTTTTCCGGCATACTTTAGGATTTTTTGGGGTATGATTAAGAATTATGGGGTATATTTTTAGAATTTTTGGGGTTTTTTAGAAAATTTGAGTGTAGGCTTTTCTGGGTATTTTTAGAATTTCGGGTATATTTTAGGATTTTTGGGGTATATTTTAGGATTCTTTGGGTATGATTAAGAATTATGGAGTATGTATTTAAAATTTGGGATATTCTTTAGGTTTTCTGGGTATATTTATAGGCTTTTTGGGGTATTTTTTTAATTTGGGGTATATTTTACTAATCGTGGGGTATATTTTAGGATATTTGGAATATGATTAAGAATTATGGGGTATATTTTTATAATTTTGCGTCTTTTTAGGAATTTTGAGTATAGGCTTTTCGGGGTATTTTTAGAATTTGGGGTATGTTTTAGGATTTTTGGGGTATATTTTTGGATTTTTGGGGGCATGATTAAAAATTATGGAGTATATTTTTAAAATTTTGGGGCATTCTTTAGGTATGTTGAGTATATTTATAGGCTCTTCGGGATATTTTTAGAATTTGGGGTATATTTTAGGTTTTTTGGGGTATGATTTAGAATTGTGGAGTATATTTTAGAATTAGTAGTTCTTTTAGAAATTTTAAGTATAAGCTTTACGGGGTATTTTTAGAGTTTGCGGTATATTTTAGGATTTTTGCGGTATACTTTAGGATTTTTTGGAGTATGATTATATTTTTAAAATTTTAGGGCATTCTTTAGGAATTTTGAGCATATTTGTAAGCTTTTCGGGGAATCTTTAGGATTTAAGATTCCTGGGTATGTTTCAGGAGGATATTGGAGTATTGTTTGAGATTCTTGAAAGTCGTTATACCCCAAAACGGCCTGCTCTCCTCCTTTTTTTCCCTCTTTATTCTCCTTCCTTAACACTTCAACCACTTTTGGATTTCTTTTGTAATGTTCTCGTCTTTTTCTTTCCTTCATCCCCCCGCCATCATATTTTCTATCTTATCTCCCCTCCGCGTCCTCTCCGCTCTTCCTTTCCCCTTCAAGCACCCTTCTATTTTTTCGCATTTTCTAGTCATTTTCTTCCCTTCTTCTTCTTCTTCTTCTTCTTCCTCCCCTTGCCATTTTCTATCTAAATAAACGTACCCGATTAGGAACGAAATGGGAAACTTTCTGTTAATTATCAACAGCCCACAAACTAGTTGATGATGCTGATGGATGTTCACCGATGAAACTGACTCCGACAAGTACCTGAATCACCTTGTGACTTGCGACGAGTCTTAGATTTCAAAAACAAATTTTAAAAGCAAGCAACAATGAATGCAGTGGAAGAATATGAGTTTCCCCAAAAGCCAAAACGTTCAAGCAAACGTTCGAGAATCAAAAGCTTGTAGTTGGACGGAAAAGACATATTGTTGGTTAATTTCCTGGAACGTGGTACGGCAATTAATTCAGACGTGTATCATAAGAACCTAAAAAAAATTGAGAACGGTGATTAGACATCGTTGAAGCAGAGCCGCGATAAACCTGTATGAGTACCAGACGTTAATGCTAAAAGAAGAAATCTAACTGATCTCAGCCATTTAAAGTAAATAAAAGACTGAAACAAGGATGCTGTATATTCCCAACACTATTTAAGATATATAATGCATTAGAGGACTGGAAGAGACAATGTGGAGGAATGGGCAGACACATGGAAGAACGTACCCTACATAAGCTGCAATTTTCAAGAGCATTATAGCCTAGTATAGAGATGATGTAGAATATATGACAAGAAAAATAATAGAAGAATATGACAAATGGGAGTTGAAGATGAATGTCCAGGACAAAATATCTAAAAATAGGAGGACTTAAGGAAGATATGACATTCGAAACCAGAGAAATCATAGAAGCATATGAAGAATATACATATATGGAATAGAAGATAGGAGCACAAGAAATGTATGGCGTGGAAGTGAAAAAAAGAATCAAATGCGGTAGAAAACCAATAGGGACAATAAACTGAATCCTTTGGAGCGCAGCCATTAAGAAGAACCAAAAAAACAAATTTATAAGACTATGGTCCGAAGTTTAATCTTGTATGGTGCTGAAAAAGGCAAATGTCAGAAAGTCGTAAACAACAGCTCAGAACTGTATAAATGGATTATTAAAGAAAGGCGGCTGGGATATCAAAAATGGAAAGAGTAAAAAATACGAATACAAGAACTAATGAAAGTAAAACATGATACAGACGAAGAAAGAGAAATAAGACAACCCACATGGTATGAACATGTCCAGAGAATGGGAGAAGACAGGCTCCCGAAGAAAACAATGTAATGGGCACAATAATTTAGAAGGAAAAGAGGCCGTCTAAGAAATGAATGCAAACTAGAAGTACAGAAGTACATGCAAGACCGACATATTCAGGAGGGTCAATGATTAAACATTCACCAATGGATATGGAAAAATATATATTCAACACCGAGATACTTGGATGGAGGTTACAAACCGGAAAAAAAGAAAAAAAGGACGATTCAGAACAAAAGGCAAGAATTGCTGACCTCTGGAGTGGGCGATGTCGCCCGACCGCACACAGCTGTTCGCACTGTGCAATTCAATTGGGAAATTTTCAGCGATTCCCACACAGTCCCGACATACTCACTCGTGACCATGACCTCTTCCTCCATTTTAAGATTTTTTTAAGAACCCGCGACCATTCTATTTTGAAGATATACAAAACCTTGTACCACGATATGATAAGCGTGATAAGTATAAATTCGAATGGAGACTGTATACAGAAATAGTTTAGAAATGTATCTAATATTTAAGCATAATAAATTATTTTTTCAACTTTTACTTTTTGTGTTATGGTCGCTCAGCTCTTAATTTCCGAATAAGTTTCCTACCAGAGCGAAATTTTATATTAATTCCTTTTTGCAAATATCCAATAAATCACTTGCAATAACTGGCATTGGTAAAAATAAAATTATAACCTCCAAAATTGACTTGAGGTAAAATCTTTGTAAAGGCATTTTTTAATATATTCAATATAACGTAGCACTTTGTTTGGTTTATTATTTAACACGGATGCCTATTCTTGTTAATTTTGTAGATGTGAAATCAACTCGAAGAGGATAAAGTTTTTCTTGGTTGTCAAACCAATTTTGTTTATGAACACGCAACAGACCGACGATCAGCAAAACATTCGAGAACCGATAAACGTTATCTTCCAAATGCGACGAAATTCGAAGTTTTTCTGAGATTCTTTTTTAAATCTCGGCTTAACCTACTAAAAACACTCCAAATATGTTCTGAAACATTAACACTTTTATTTTATGTCAATATCACTAACTACAAATTTTTGCGGAGCAGAATTAAAGTGTGTGTTCAGCTTGATGGTAAATTTGCAACTAACAGCTACTTTTACAAACAAAATTAACCTTTTTTCGTCCGTTTCAAGGCAACGGCATAGGAATACAAAAATATGAATATGCGAGTCACTAAATAAGCCAATCAGAGATAAGCATAAATTGGCCAAAATTTAACAAATATTTATAAATTACAATAACTTTCTTATAAATATTCTCCATCAAAATGAAAAACACCACTGTGTTACACATTAAAAAATGAACATTTTGATATCTCACTCGCAGGTCAGTAAGAACTAATGAATGCATTGTGACTGAGATTGTCAGTGCGCGAAGAACCAAGCTTATCGACGCGAAAGCGTGCTGCTGCTTTAAATGTGACAAAATCATCCATTCTTCGCATCCTCCACAAGGTTTTTCATCTGCATTCATACAAAATTCAATAGGCTTTTTTTCGCCAACGAAATCATCAACCGGTTTCCAATAGTGGACAACATGTTGTTCTCTGATGAGGCACATTTCCACCTTAATGGCCATATGAACAATCAAAATTGTCGCTACTGGTGTGAAGAAAACCCAAGAAAGAAACATCAAAGGCCTCTGCATAGCCCGCAAGTTACAGTTTGGGCTGCAATAATCGGCTCATTCTTTTTTGAAGACCTCAAAGGTCGTGCATTAACTGTTAATTCTCAGCGTTATGTCGACATGATTCGGACTTTTTTGGTTCCTGCTCTTTGCAAATTTTAAGGGTACAAGCAGGAGACTTGGTTTGAGCAGGATGGAGCCACCAGCCATACATCGAATCTTACGCTTCCCGTCGTTCAAGCGCTATTTCCAGGAAAATTGATCTCACGAAGAGGGAACATTCAGTGGCCCCCCAGAAGTCCTGACTCCTTTTAATTTCTTCTTATGGGGATATCTCAAGAGTCAGGTCTATCGAAACCAACCCGCTACCCTGAACGAACTTAAGCAGAATATACGCCGAGAGATTGAAGCAATAACTGTTGACACTTCTCGCCGCGTCATAGCAAATTTTAGAGTTCGCGTCCAAGAGTGCCAGGAGACAAACGGTGAACACCTCGACAACATAATCTTCAAAACATGAAATTCCCGAGTTTTTTGTATATTGTGAAATAAAAATTTGTTAAAATTGATAAAAATTTCATATTATTATTTCAATTTCAAAAGTTAAGAACATTCTTGACCACCTCGTATATACATATTGTGATGATTTTTTGATTTGTTAGCTCGATTAATTTCATTTTATTAAGGATACTTGTTCATTTGTATGATGTCTTGGAAATCGGTTTCATTGTGGTCAGTAATATGTGGCAGACCAAGACGCAGGTAACCTCTTGCTTGGTCTGAAACACTGCAAATTAAAAAAAACCTATGACAAAAAGAATTGTTATAAAAATTCTAATTTAGAAGTTTCTATATTTAAAGAAATTAGTATAGAAAGATACAATAACATGCCTTAAGCTTAGATATAAGCTTAGCTCTGATTTTTTTTTATCCACGTGGAAGTATGCTGCATTTATCGGAACAGTTAGTGAAAATGTGTTTTAGACAGCCGTAGAGCGCGAAATGCGTATTAGAGGCTGGTTTCGGAAATGTACAGTGCATTTATAAAATCATAGCTTGAATGGACACTGACGCCGTTGAAATATGAACATTTTTTATAAAATAAATTTAGCTGTCAAAATTTGAACTTTAATATTGTAATTAGATAGAAGTGCCCTTAAATTGTAATTTTGTGTATTTTTGACATCGTTGTCATGGAGATTTTGTCGGTTGCTGTGAGAGTTGTTGATAAAATAATGAAAAAACAGAGCGGCCTTTGTATTTGGTGTGAATACACACATTTTTGATCTGCTCCTAAAAATTTAAAATAATTAACTTTGTTTATATTAATAAAGTAGTAGTATTGTTCAATTTAAAAACTAGTTTCTTTGAAGAAAGAGTAAGTTAGCATAACTTACTGAGTTAGTATTGAAGTAAATGGATCCTTTTTGCAATTTGAAGACTTGCTCTGACTACGCAGCGGGATTTTGGATTGCAGCGCAAATGGGAAGCTACTTTTAAGGTCAACGATCCTAGGGAGATATTACATTTGGATGTAGTGATTGCTTTATAAAAGATAAACCAATTATACGTACCTAACAGGAAGCACGAGTGTACCTGAGAACTGAAGAAAATAATATTTAATCCTGTCCGAATTTTACTTAGAGTATTATAGGCATTTTAGGTTAAAGAATGGCACGCGATTGACGTGTTTTTAGATTCCGCCTGAAGTCAGCTGCTTACTGGGAAATAGTTTCATTTTCTCATGTAGTAGTAAGGTGTGATTGAACCGACTTCTGAGTCAGAGTGCTCATGTTCGAAAGTTAGACCGTGGAATATTTCTTCATTTTAAATATTGGTGACAAGTTTCTAAAGATTGGCCCTGACGCCCAACTTACCATAATTTATAAAAATTAATACATAAATAATAATATGATTGCAGAATGCAAGTTAATGCAATCTTATTTAACTTGAAATTTAATTAAATTATCTTCTTCTTATTAATAATTTATAACAATATATTGTTGTGTACTCTTAATAAATAATTATAATAATAATATAATCGCCCCACGTTGGCAGCGACAAAAGAATGCTATGAAATATGCTATTAAATAATTATAATAATATAATCAAATGTAATTTTGATTTATTTACCTCGGCTAGCTTAAATAAAATTTTTAATGTTGGTTACGCCCATAAACTGAATTAAACATTATAGCATACATACAATTTAAAATTCTCAGGGTTCTTCTTAAATTCGTGGCCTCGCTAAATTGACAGTTACAAAAACACAACAATAAATTCAACACCTATACAATAAAATTTCTAATAAGACTTATCTGTTTCCTTATAAATGTTGACTCCGAGTGTATAATCCAAAGTTGATGTAGCGCATTGTATATCTGCTTTGTCAAATGTTGCACCGTTAACACATTCTCCCGCCAATTTGATCATAATAGTGTCATTTGTCGAATCTTGCTGACTTCATGATGACCTCGTTTGTTACTAAATCGCCCACAGTTGCAGGAAAACTCATTAAATATACACAAAATAGTAAGTACCTTCCTTCTTTTAATGCATAAATAATAGCACTTTGCATTTAATAGGCTTCCATAACTTATTTACTCCATAATTTTGGAAATGAAACACTGTTGACTGTTTACTTCAGGTAAGTTGAATTATTTTTATAAAAATTAAACAATTTAAACTTGAAAATTAACTAAACTTCTATTATTCACATAATTAAACACATCACATAAAATATTAATCATTTTTAAATTTTGTTAGGTTACATAACCTCAACACTATTGTAAACAAACCTAGGCCCTGCCCAAGATTTGCAAAACTAGCCTTTACTACTAGCTAAACTCAAAATTGGAGCTCGCAACTTATACGTGCTAACTCTTTAAACACCGAAGACAGACTAAAATTCAAAATTTTACAATTTTGGGACCTGGGCGCATATCTTCTTAATAAATGGTCCAATTAAATTACATATACAAATCACTTCAATCTACAGCTGATTAATAATAATTTAAAATGATTAATTACAAAGTTATAAAGTTAAATTTTAACAAACAAATATCAGATTTACAATCTAGATAATATTATACAACTTTTAATACCAAATATAGTCGAATTTAAGATAAAAAATTTACATGAGCTTAAAAATTGAATTATTCACAAAATTTCCTCAAAACACATCAAAAGTATAATAAACATCAAGAACAATTATTAACAAACATGTAGAACCAAATTATACACCTTTTACATTCATTAAACATAGAAAAATAATCAAATAAAGAAATATAACCTTCAAATCAAATTAATACAACACTTTTTCCAATAAATACTAAACAAGTTCAAATAAACTATAACAACCTCTTCTACACTTCTCTTTACATACAATATCATATTAATATAACCATAATATAAAATTTAAACATAAATAAATGTGGTAATACCCATCGTTACAAAATATAAATTCACCATAATAAAAGATTTTAAGTTTCAGGGCTCCCTCACACCCTTAAAACAACCAAAACAACTTTCTACATCATACTACGATGTCATAACTTGTTCCACTAAGGATAGTCTAGTCACCAAAACACTTTAAACACTTATGATGCCAGAACGAAGCACTTCCGAACAATATCAAATACATAATTCTCCTATTAAGTATACATTTACCAATATTAGTCAATACAATCTTATAAATAGCCTTCTTTGCGTGTTAAATAAACTAATTATCAACAATTTCAGGCACAATCAACCTCCTCTCATTAAAATAATATCCTTTTTAATATTCGTACAACATTACGAAGCCAAAAATCTCATGTTATCATAGTTATTTTATAAGACTAACATAGTATAAGTCATTATTTATTATACTAACATTACTATAGATTAAATATCATAGCAATATATATATATATATATATATATATGAATACATAATATTATGATGTTTTATTGACGGACCTATATATGAGCCCCACATTACAACGACAAAAATATTGCGTTTAAGAAAAAGGAATTTTGCTTTACTTGCACCCGTAACAAAGATGATCTCCCTTTCATACATAAAAAAAATATTACAATATTATTACATAAGTTGTTGAAGCAACACAATGGGCACACTTCAAACATAAACTTTAAAAGAACTATTGTCTCAGAGTTTATAATATAATTTTTGGTAACTGCTGGATAACCTTTAAATTCTTGCGCTGGTTAATTGAACAAGGCGAAGGATACAAGATAGCAAACATGAACTTATAAAAATGGATGCAACAAAGAAATGAATTAAATGTTACCGAAGTATATAAGTTTCTTCTGTAAAACGTTCAACAACATTAACAATTAAATGACAACGTTACATTAAATAAATACTAAAGTCTAATTCAACAAACACTTCCCGTGGTTCGGAGCCCACGTTAAGCTGTAGGTCCTCTATGTCTGTGGCACTCTAAACGCGCAACACAGGCATAGGAGAGAAGATCGCTACGTCTCGTAAGAGACAAAGCACCCTAAGAAGAAGAAGAATTCAACAAAGCACTTTCAAAACGACCCACCTTTTCACATAGAAGCCCTTGTTTATTATCTTCTGGTGTTGGTAAAGTTTACTAGATGAAATTACGATGGCACTTCTGCGCCCTGTTGTCTGGAACTTCAAAACGGAAGTCCATCACTTGTTGCTTTTTCCTAAGTTCCTCGCAGGAAAACTTTAGACTGACTATCTTCGTATTCGCAAAATCGTTTCACAAGCTAATTAACCCAAATATTATTTACTGCTTATTACTTCAGATGTTCAAATACACCAATAAACTCCTAAATACGTTGCACATTTGTATTTTCTTTTTAAATTGTTAACCCCAAACTTGCTTCACTTAATTAAAAAAATTAAATTTGATTGCTTTTTCAGTTGCAGTTCCTGAATATGATACGAATATATCCCAAATAATTAACACGTATTAAACTTTTGTCCAGCTTGTAGATGATTAATAACCTTGAAGTTTGTTGACGTGTTAAACGCCAAACGCAGATACAAACAAAACATGTCGAAAAAACAACTAAAGTCTACTGACGCTACTTTGGTACTCCGCCCTAAATTCATGATATTCGGCTATCTGCCGAATTTTATCAATGTTTCACATAGGTAAGTAATCAATAACGCTTATTTGAATCGTAACACTTAATAGCACAGTTTTGTTCAAACACGATATAATAAACTCAGAAAATTACAATTTTTAATTGCCTTGCTAGACGACGGTCTGTTCACATTGACTGTTTCATGGCGAGTCCCCGTTGTTTTCTACTTTTTTTTATCAGAGCTAAGCTTGTAATAGAGTTCTAAGCTATTTATATCATCTTTCTATACGTGTAGCTTTACATATAATCTTCCGAATAAGAAAAAATAACAAAAATTCTTTTTGTCATAGGTTTACATCAAAATACGAGTTTGGCAGAGTTTTTAACCAAACAAGAAGTGAACTGCGTTATGGTCTGCCCTTAATTATTAATCAAAAAGAAACCGCATTCCAAGACAAGATAAAATGAACGAGTATCCTAAAAAAAATAATTGACATCGAACGAGCTAGCGAGTCTGAATCCATCACAATATATATGTATATATACAGGGTGTCTCAGAAAGAATGGGCTAGCGTTTAATCATAGATTCTTTAGGTAAAAATAAACCGATTAAACCTAATATACCTTGGGCAGAAAGTCCTTCCTTAAGAAGTTATAAGGCCTTAAAGTTCAAATTTTTATTTTATCTTTTTATTGTAATTTCCACAAATCTAAAGATATTTCTTTCCATTTTGGTATACATACTTACCATTATATAGTTCAGTCACAGAATTATTTTGATGAACCAAACTTGACACACCCGGCTGCCACTTTAACCCTGTTTACAGTAGTTAGCGCCGTGGCGCACTAATCCAGGGTGGCTGACGGTTCTAGGGGCTCTCCGAGCTACCACGGTAGCAACGTGTGAGCGCAGATTTTTGGTCACCCATCCAAGTGCGGGTTGTTGCTTAACTTCGCGTATAATTTGACCAATACCCGCTTTTGACCGCCACGCTACTCCTTAAGTTTATTAGTTCTGAGGGTTTGAAAGGCTTTGATTTCCTTCCGACACATGTATTCTTTGTATTGTTTCTTGTTAAATGGTTGAAATTTGGAGCTCTCTATGTATGACATAATTTGACACATACTACGCTACATCGAGTATAATTGTTAATACTTTGTTCTAAAATCTCTACAGGATGTCACAGCTGAACCCCAGAGTTGTTACTCGCAAGGCCAAATCGGTTTAAGTATGCTTTTGTAAATTGGAATTTTGGTTTCTATTAAGTGTTGGGTTTTGGTTTCAATCAACCAGTATATCTTGTTGGACTTCAACCACATCCCTTTTTTCTCTTGGTATAGATGTGATTAACTGCATGGTAATGTTTTGTCTAAATGAATACCGTGGTATTTGACATAATCAGTCTGTTGTATTAGTTGTCCATTATTTTAGAGTAACTTGCGGACATGTTTCTTTCGTCAAGATGAATGTGATGTGTATACATTTCGACTAGTTAACCCTCGCACGTCAGAAATCGGGCCTCAAGTGAGCCAAACTTTCTTTTCTTTTAATTAAATCATATAATTTACATGGTTGCGTATGACTAGAAGCTATTATGAAGATGCTTTAGCGTGAATTTCGTGGAAAAATATTTGATATACCTGAGATCATTTGCATGGATCACTTGAGACCGGAAGATGTGCTTTGTCTGTAGGCGAAAAAAAAATTATTACGTAACAAGAATTTTTATTTGAATTAACTTCTGGATGTCGACTGTGTTACCTTTTTTAGTATGCAGGTCAATAACTGCAAATTTTTGTAAAAAATTATTATAATTACATTATCATCTGCAAGCTCTTATTAGGAGCGTAGATATTTGGGTGTTTGAATATTGATGTAAAAACAACAAAATACGAACCGCGTCATTAGAGACTCGTTTCCGCCGGCTACTTTAATCCGCCACTTCCTAAGCCAATCTTGCGTTTTGTTTAAGTTGGTATGTAAATTCCTGGATGGTGCAATGTAACGCGAGGATTGAGGTGTCATCTGTTTTCGTAAGCCTGCTAGTAGAAAAGTCTGGTAAATATTAAATATAGCACGATGCTCTGAGGAACTCCTGATTTTATGGAGTATAACTCTGTACATGAACCTTAGTATTTTACCAGAAGTAATAATTAGAGGGAGGCCCTTGCCCAACAATTGGATGACGCGGGCTAACAAAAAAAAACTAATTAGAATGGCAGAAATGAAGATCTGTTAGTAGTTGTAGAGCAATTTTTTTAGTTTGTAGAATAACCCATTCTTCCGTAGCTTATCCAAACTTGATTCATGCCTAAGAAGGCCGCTTTACAATTTATTTTACCTTCTAGGTCATTATTAATATTCTTTGCATGGTCTATGGACCTGTTCCATGGTGGTGTGCTGATTCCCGAATCCAAACTAGTGGTCGGGGACTAATTATTCTCTTTTCAGCGTTGGCCCTAAACGCTTTACAAATAATTTTTTGAATACTTCTGATAGCGCTGGCAATAGACTGATCGGTCGATTATCATCACCATCCACCCTCTTTCGTCTACTGCTGGACATAGACCTCCCCTAAGTCTTTTCATTGATTTCAGGTTTGTGCTGCTTGCATCCAGTTTCCGGCTACTGCCTCAATATCGTTCCTCCAAGATGATGCTGGTATTCCTCTGCTTCGTTTGCCCATGTGTGGTCTCCACTCTACTACTCTTGGTCTTAGTATCATTTTAGCTTGGTCACTTTTTTGATTATCTCGCGTACTCCTTAACTCCGTCGAATGTCTTCCATCCTCAATCGATCTATACAATTCAATTCCAAACATCGACTGCTCCATTTTCTTGAGCAATATTTAGATGTTTTGTTATCATTTATGTTAATGTGAGGGTTTCTGCTCCATACGTTCAAACTACATGATGGTGGAATATGAGTGCCTTTTCCTGGTTTAAAGACCATTATAATTTGGCCTACTTCTCATTAATTTGGGAAACAATCCATACAAAATAGAGAGTGGGTCGGATCATACTAGTCTTGCTGTTAACTATGAATGGCATGGACTTGGCAAAGCTTTCCTGTAGAATCATCAACCATATTCTCGATCTTTTTAACAAACTATGTAAACTTATAGCAGCAGCTATTTAAAAATCCATATAGAAGTTTTTCTTATTTCATATAACCTTGATCGCAGTTTCTGTAAACCAAGTATGGGGAGACAGACCAGTATCGGTTATAGTTGTAATTCGGGCTTCAATGGGCTACATCTGAAAAACACATTGGGGTCGGGCTGGCTCGACCGTTTTAAAGCTGGATCATGCCAGACTCTAATATAAAACCTAGTATTCAGTTCTATGAACTGCTTTAACCGAAGTTGTCGCAAATACAATAATGCATTTAAAACCCGTTGAGGGGATAGTTAATATTTTTAAACTTATTGATTTTAAAACCATAACTGCTACCGCGCAAAAGAACCATAAAAATTTCCACATACGATTTAAGCAATTCTTCAGAAAATAGCACACCCCTGATTACGAGACCCGACAACTTAAGTAGACATCGACGTGTAGAAGTATACGAACTACCTACCCAGAAATATGTAGCCAAATAGTTTTGTTTGTACATAATAGCACACTTGATAATATTTTTTATTTTATATTATAACTACTAAATAATTGAATAAACTTGTAGTGGCCACACAGAGCATGATTTGTTGTAACTTGCTGAAACCGCTTAGATACATAACGCCCACTGAGTTCGATGAAAGTAGAAATATCTATCAAAGCATTCTCAGTGGCGACTGTCTCAAGGACTACATTCCAGTGGAAGTATTCAGACGTATATTGTATTTCTGATTAGGCCAAGAATTTTAGAAGTTAAATCCGGGTCAAACCTTAATACCAAAATTGTCAATTAAATAATTTCCAACGTTAGATTTACTGACTTCTTTCATATTTCAGAATTCCATGTTACAAATAAAAATATCTTGAAGCGCTCCTGAAAAATCTTTTAGGTGGAAAATCAGGTTAGATATTTAATTTACGATAACTCGGTATATAATTAAAATCCAGTTTAGTCGATACTAAAGTTTCTTGTGACATCATTTATTAAGCTATCAATTAGTTGAAGTTATAAACTGTTAGTCGGGTGATTTTACTCGAAAATGTTACATCGAAAACTTTCAGCTGTGCAGTAACATACCACTACGTACTAAACTTTTATGAGACCTCTATTTTATTACGAGACATACTTTTTGCTTCTTCCTTCCTCATATAATATATTCAACAAGCATATACTTTTATGTTTTAGCAATTTCGTTTATTCAAGATTATATATTTTAACTAAAATTACGATATAAATTTACAATTACATTTTTAGAAGCAACTATATAACTAGAGTACTCTTTGTCCTATTTCTCTGATGAAATTTATATGAAATTTTTTGCGGAACACAATTTCTAATATAGATCAAGGCAAGTGAAACGTTCATCACGACAAAAATTGATCAGCAGAAGAGGATTTTAGAGTCTCCACGTATATACGAAACGTAAGTTAGCATAGAGACAACATGTGTAAGCGTGACATTATGATAATACGTCGTAACAGCCATACAATTCTTTTAATTGACTGGTTAATTTTACGGAACTACATAAAAATATACTGTTTGCAAAAACTGAAGAACAACATTTTAAATAAATTTAATGTAATAATTTTTAAATGCAAATAATATTTAATATTTATGCAGAACTCCTTCTATTACTATATTTACGTAAAAGTTTGTAACATAGAAGAGGAACGTTTTCTTTAGCTTTGGAATCATGTACTGTTTTCCCAGAACTTTCATAAACCTATTTCACAATTCGGATTACATTAAATTTACGCGATTAAACTTCTCCTAATTATATATACACATTTTACATAATTTAGATGTAAATGCAAATTAGATTAGAAGTTAGAGCATTTCCGGAAATTACATTAAAAGGTAGTTAGTACGGTAATTCACATAAATCGATCGAATCTGAAAGCTATTTTGAATTATTATACGCAGTGATATTAAATATTTACGTTGCAATGTTAGATTGTAACCTGCAGCGTTAGATTTCAGTAAACAATTCCTCATTATGGAGTATCCCGTATTGGGAAGATAACTTTTTAACAATTAGCTTTCTGCAATTTACATCGATATTTCTAAAACATAGAGAGTTTAAATAAAGTTATATAATTTACCAATGTACAGTACTTATTAAACCAATATGTTTCAAAATTAAAGGCGATTTTATTTTTTGATCAATAAACTGCAATAGTGGGTTTACATTTGCCATGAAATGTTTGCTGCTCACAATTTTATTCCGTGCCATATTCAGAGGGTGCAAGCCCTTACTGCTTCTGGTTGTGCTTCAAGAATAATGTTTTCTAGACTCATTCAGAGAAAAGTTGCAGGAAATCCAAACTTTGCTGGCAAAATTTTTTTACCGATGAAGTTTCTATTACCAATAACAGTATTATTAATCTGCATAGTAATCATGTTGGAGCAGATGAAAATTCTCACGCTGTTGTCGATTGACGATGCCAGCATAGGTTTCTGTTAAATATTTGACTGAGTATTTTGGAAAACCGGCTGATAGGGCCAGTATTTGTGCGAAACCGTTTAACTGGTGAATTATATCTTGACTTCTTGAACAATACTACACACAACAACCCCACTATTGTAAACCGTGTCCCTGAATGATACAGTTTCTCTATGGTAAATGTACAATAGAGTTCCTCCACAATTTTAAGTCAATGTCATGGAATACCTCTAACATATAATGACAAATGGATAGGACGAAGGGTCTAATTACATGGTCACTTAGATGTCCTGATTTTAACTTATTAGATCTTTGTGTTTGGGTATGGATTTTTTTACATAAAACAATTTACTGATAAAAGTATAAAATGGATAGTCTACAATCATTTTTGGACAGACGACGGATACCCTGGCGCTGTTGTCTAGTGAAGACAGCATAGATTTACTTAAATGTTTGACTGGTTACTCTGGAAAACAGTCTGATAGGACCAGTATTTTTGCTAAATCTTTCAACTGGTGAATTTTATCTCAGCTTCTTGTCCAATACTACACACAACATTATTGGAAAACGTGTCCATGAGCGATAAGGTTTCTCTATGGTTAATGCACAATAGAGCTCCTCCACATTTTCCAATCACTATCATCGAATACCTCTAACATATTACCCCGCCGCCCCCCAAATGTGATACACGTGCAACTACCTACGGCCATAGCAAACCCCCCTTCTTTTTCAGGAATGTTTTTCAGGATACCACTATTTTTACCGCCCTCTTACACCATTGTAGCACTCCAGTTAACAGATAACACTACACTTTTATTTAACAATACAGATACCCGAAGAAGCTACAACACCAGCCCAGACCGACCAGCCACCACACCAACCACCAACCCAACACCAGCCCATCAAGATGCCGCCAACCCAGAAGATGAAGAAACGAAGCCCAGGACTGAAGAGGCCTAGACGCCTAGAACGGTCCACCGCCATAGTATTAAGTTAACACGAATAAAATTAATGAAATGTAATATATTAAGATTTTTTGAAAAACGTATTTTCAATTCAATTCAATTCGAACATATAATGACAAATGGATAGGGCGAGGGGTCTAATTAAAGGGCCACTTAGATCCCCTGATTTTAACTCGCTAGACCTTTATGTTGGGGGAAGCATTTTTTACAATAAAACAATTTACTGATAAAAGTACAAAATCGATAATCTATAATCATTTGTGGGCAGACGAAAACCGTCACGCTGTTGTCTAATGAAGACAGCATATATTTACTTAAATGTTTGATTGGGTATTTTGGAAAACCGTCTGACAGGCAAGTATTTTTGCTAAATCGTTTAAGTAGTGAAATGAATTTCGACTTATTGAAAAAAACTACAAACATCACCCACTATTGGAAGACGTGTCTATGAATGGTAGGGTTTATTTGTGGTTTATGCACGATGGGGCTCCTCCACATCTTCAAATCAATGTCGGAGGATACCTATAAGCCATACCAGCAAATGCCTAGGAGGAGAGATTTAATTGCAGAGCCACCTAGATCTCTTGACGTTAACTTCGTAGATCTCTGTATTTAAGTATATGTTATATTTATTTACCCGTTAGCGTTTACACTGTTCATTTTTCATATTAATACAATTTATTGATTAAAAAACAAAATCGCCTTTATCTCAAACTTTCACACTACTGTACCTCTCTTATTTATTTTTTGATTTGCACACATTTTGGTCAATTATACTACCCCTTAAAAGAGTTAGTATTACAATTTTTAAACAGTTTTACTGCAAAGCTATTGCTATAAATTATAAACGCCAAAAATTGACAATTACGGTAGATCTAGATAATGGTTAAAAAAATTGCTCAGAATCGCGAAAATAGTCGAAATCTAAATTACAATCAAACGTTTTATATTTTTAATAATATATAATAATATATTAATAAATTTTCTTTTGAACTGGATAAATCGTAATAGTGCTTTAATTTTTTGAGGCCATTGAAATTTATTTGTGGGATTATCATACAAAAAAGTGTATTATAGTGATATAAAAATGGAAAAGACCTCTGTATTAAAATAGCGAAATAGCGCAAGTACAACTACGGAAAGTTGTCATTAATAATCGAAACTGGATCGAAAAGGGAATACGACTTGATGGGGGTATATAAAGTCTAAAGGGATACAATTTCCTTGATTTTTTTGCTGTTTTTTTATATTATAGTTAGTGAGATGAAAATCGCAACACCAGGAAGGGTTACGATTTTTCTGACCAAACTTGGCAAAAACGTTTAACTACTAAAAGGTAGCAATTGATTAAAATTTTAAAGATAAAGAACAAAATATAAACATAATTTTTATTATTAATGGGTTGGTCCCCCCTATTGGTTACACACTCCCCCACTCTTCGTGGCATCGACTCTAGCAGTTCCTCTTGAAGTATTGTGTCCCAAGCAACCGATAATTCCTGCTGTAGAGCTTACAGCGTCTACGGAGGATGCAGCAAGTTCCTCAGTCTTCTCCCCATAAAGTCCCTAACATGCTCGATGCGCAAAAGATCGGGAGATCGGGGTGGCCATGGCAAGAGATTGACAGTATCCTCTGCAAATCGGTCTATAGAACGTCTTGCAATATGGGGACGGGCATTATCCTGCTGGAAAAGTGGGTCTTCCAACTGTTGAAGAAATGGAAGAATATAGGGTTCTACCACCTTATCCACATATCGCTGGGCGTTCATATTGTCTTGGATGAATAACAAACGGGACCTACTCCCATAAGTAGTATGGTGCACATGCCACGCAACAGAAAATTCAACATTACGACGTTCCCCACGTGTTCGGCTGACCCTCATACGGCCATCATGCATCCTCAAACAGAATCGGTATGCACCACTGAATACAACCCTATGTCACTCTAGGTTCCAGTGCAGTCGCAAACCTTGCTGTCGGTGTTGAGCCGTTAGTGGTAACACAAGATGTGGCCGATAGGATTGCAAGCCGAAAGCTCTGATTCTGCGGTAAACCGTTCGAAGGGTTACAGGACGACCTTCGTTAGCTAACCATTGATCGGCAATTGATCTGGTATTGGAGAATCGGTCTCTTGTTGCTATAAGTCGAAGATGGCGGTCTTGCACCTCATTTGTTCTTCTTCGCCCCTCGGTTCCTCTTCAGAGATGTTCTCGACCCTCTTTAGTCCATGCCTGATAGCAGCGACTGATGGTGGATTGGTTCCGGTTGAGGCGATTTGCAATTTCTCTGAACGAAAAACCACCTACGCGCAAACCAACAATACGACCTCTGTCGAATTCGCTTAATTGGCTGTAATTTCCACGTTGGCGCACTCTAGGCATGGTCACACCCTCAAAACAAACGATCAAAAGCAAAAACAATAAAGAACTGAGCAAAATATCGCAAAACATACACCTGATAAAATTGTTAGAAAAAACCGAAACAAGTGTCAGATAAGCCATTATCACTTGAACCATATGAATGAAATTTTAATAAATTGCTACCTTTTAGTAGTTAAAGGTTCCTGCCACGTTTGGTCAAAAAATTCCTACCCCTTCTTAGTGTTGCGATTTCCATGTCACTGAGTATTAATTATATGGGATATGTGCTGCATACCTATTTTATGAAAAGTATATTAAACGTAAGTTTTTCGATTAAAATTTGGATTTCGACTATTTTTATGATCGTAGTAGGTTGCTAGTTTTAAGTAAAATTATTTAAAGATTATAAAAACAATCATATTAAAGGGTAGTACAGTTGCCGAAATTTTCAATCTGGCAGAAAATAAATAAGGAGTTTGAAGGTGAGAAGTGGAACACAATGTATTTTGACTAAGACTTTTTGGTTTATTTGGTGAGTACTATACGTGGGTAAATGATCCGTCCTTTTTTAAACACCTTGTAGTGATTCTGCTGCTTTCGGCATATGTTTAGACGAAACAACTTCTTCTTCTTCTTCTGTGTATAGGCCAATGGCCTGCTAATTACCTACAATGGAGTAGCTTCTATGAGCCCTCTTTGCACGTATGACGGGCAGGAGGCTAGCCTAATCCGTCGAACAGCAAAGAGAAGTTCCACTACATGGTTTACGATTATCCAGGATAGTCGTATGACAATCGGGACCAATGGCTTTACGTGCTCTCCGAAGCACGATCGGTTGCATATGCCACTATATTGGTCCACCCATCCGAGTACTGACCAGCGCGGATTATGCTGCACTACGAATACCGTTTGAGCGGGCTCCGCTATGCAACGAAACAACAATGTTTATATTTTCGTTAAATGCTTTTTATTAAATTTTAATTATTACACGTTAATTCAGTTTAAGTTTCTAGCAAAAATACAGATATATTGAAGTTTGATAAACTATATTTTTCAATAATTCTATATGTAAATGTCAAATAGGTGTTCGTTATTTTCCCTATGATTTTTACATTACTCAACGAACTAAAAATTCTTTCACTTTCGCCCTTGAGGGTTTTTAGTTCTCTGTCAGGTATCGTATCGATTTTGACGCCCTCTGATTGCCTGTTACGGACAAATCTTAAAATCCAATAAGGAAATATTTCCAATAAGGCCAACATTATCGTCTCTGAAAACCCAGTGCAAAAGTCATATCGAGCCATAAATGCAACAGAGCAATAAATTCCATTAGCTTTCACAAAATGATATTTTGAAATCGGATTAATATTTAACGGGTATAATAATTTAGGTTTTAATTCTTCCTGCTTTATTTTCGCGGAAAGCCCCTGAAATCGATGCGTCATTTATTTATGGACGTGTTGAATTTTCGTACAGCACAATGAAATATAATACAAGATAAATTAAGAACACTTTGTCTTATCTTCGATGTTTTCCCGAAAGTCTTTTTGCGGTGTTTTATATTTAGAAGTTGTGTAGACGGATGAGTATAGGGGCTAAAATTCGATCTATGAGGCAACTTATCACGCTTCCATGATGGATGCTCGCCTTTCAAATATTGCTGCGGAACGATCGCAAAGGTCCTTTTTGCCCTCCTTCGCAAACGCTCTAAGTGTACCCTCAAGTTATAAAAAAGTTTTAACATGTCACATTAAAATAAATAAAAAAATACTCGAGAAGAGAAATTGACTATTTATAATATTTTATCTCCCACGCAACATATTTTCAATTTGTGTGTTGATAGAATACGAGCGGTGATGGAGAACATGCAAAAGAGACAGAGTATATATCTCCGTCACATATAGGGCACGTCGATGCCTGGAAAGGAAGCAGGGCACATCAGGAAATGTATTTCACGCAGCTCAGTAACGACCAGATTAGGTTTTGAAACTCTGTAAGACGAAATTGGTTCAATTTCGAATCAAAATCGCAAGTTAAATTTACATTACCCCTCGGAATTTCGAACGTGGTAAATGAATGGGATTATTCAATTACTTATGAAAGTTGGAGGATTTATTTTCGATTTCCACTTTTTCATAAATTCCGAGAAATATATCACATAATACGTCGCTTCTTGTTAAAACTTCAAACTCGTTTGCAAATTTTCCGATTTGTGTTTTCTACATCTTCGCTAATAACCCCAGCGGTGAGTTAAGTATAAGTACGTGGGAGCCTTTAAGGTGTTGGCGCTAAGTACCTTTCAGGCTTTCATGAAAGTTTAACATTTGAAAGCTGCTTACTTATTGTTTCAACGTTGGAATATAAATTGTTTGCTCCATAAAATTCAAATTACGTGCATTAAATAAGCTTGTTTAATTAATTCCGGGTGTGTTTTTCGTTCATTAGACGACTTCTTTAGCGAGCGACTACAACAAAATGAGGCTATTTTTAAGTAGGAGCAGTTTTCCGTTATTAATTATTATGCAAATTGTCTCCAAACGAATGAAAATTTCATGATAAAATTATTTCGCAAGTGGTTGCCGTACTGCAACGTCTTTAGGCACGTCCATGTCCATTTTTAAAGATACAAGTGAAAATGAGATTTAATTTCAAATTAAAGGTATGCGGAAAATTAAATTGAAACTCGTAAAACGAAGGTTCAGAGGAACATTTTATTAATATTCTCTGTATGAGTACATAAAACAGAATTCGTGCCTTATCTTGAATATAACACGTTTTTTGGATAACGACGTGAAATAGTAAAGTTCGCTGAAAATGCAATTTGACTGTTATATGTATACAAGAGTAAAGGTGAAAATCAACATTGATTTAAGAATACTATAAACATGGAAACGTTGAAGGTAATAACTGAATTGCAGGTAATTAAGGTTTCAGAGTTTACTTTAAAATGAAGTCGGAAGAACATGTTCCCTCTAAACAGATATTGGATTTTGAAAATCACATAGGCAACCTGTAAAACGAGACAAAGTATATCTTATAACAGTAATTATTGGTTAAAAAAAGTTTACTCTAGGTAGAAACATTACGCAAACTTAAAACAACACTTGTTGTCGATTTGGTAATTATAATAAAGTCGAAAACTATAAAATTTACGAGTAGTACTTCTTACAAATACAGTTTTCCATAGAAATTGCACTACTCTCGGCTTTAAACTAAAGGTAAGTTTGTTGATTTTTGAGGACTAAAAATAACCTAAACACAAAATAGCAATTACATTAGTTTCTTAAAGTTAAGCCATATAAATCAGCTAAGTGAAGACAAGTCATTTATACACAATTAGTTGAAACGTAAAGAGAAATTGTAAGTATTTTTGATTTTATGCAGTGTATTAAAGCTAAAAAGCCGGGTTTAATGTTCAATTAATATATATTAAAATTTTATTCAGGGTGTTATGTTCATTTGATTTTGCCACTTCATCTGAATTAAACTCATATTTTAATTGCCGCTCCTTAGGACTCAAAATTCTATTTTAATTGCCATTTTTAAGTCAATCGCTGTATTGTTTTATTTAAGATTGTGTTATGGGAGGCCAATTTCGCAAACCCTTTGAAAATTCCCCTTGTAGGCTGGATTTGCCGACAACAACAATTCCCGGAAATATTTATTCTCGGAAGTCGCACTTGCTATTTTGTTCCAGAATTGTTGCACCATATTTCGCAATGAAGTGTAATCTTGTTGGGCAATGCAGGTTCGCGTTGCGTTTCTTCGGCAGTCGGATCCTCTCCGGCTCGGTCCCTTGCGATAAGCGCCGTAATAAGTACTGCAGGGGCGTCTTGGGTTTTCGATGGGTGTCCATTGCGTGCATTTCATAACGCTGTTCTTACCGCGGGGTGAACAGAACTATCGACAAGTGCCGTATTTAAACAAACACGCTGGAATTTTAACCCTTGAAAGGCAATTCATTGCGAACTTGCCGATCGCCTTTGGCGGATTATTATCGAGCCCATTTCTTGTTCCTGTGCATGTTGCTGCGACAAACTATTAAGGTTGTGCAGCGAATATTTCGCTTCGAAATTTCCCGAAGAACGTCTACCATTTTCCCGGGCCTAATAGCACCCCAGATTGTGCCTGCGGATTTTTCCTGCATCTTGAACACTCCAAAATTGTGCCTGCCTCTCTCTACTCCCTTCAACAAAAGTCAAGATAAAATAAGTAGTTATTGTGTTGTGGAAAAAAAACTTATTCCGCGTTTCATTTTCAAGTTTCAAGTGACTGACCTTTTTTTTATGCCACGGAAGGCGACCTTCAGCCGCCAGTGGTCATTTCCTTTTTTTCTGTTAATTGTAAAGAGTAATTATAGATTGTATTATTCTTGTAAATTCAGACACCACTGGCTGCGTAGAATTGTTTTAAGAATTTAAATACCGTAAGCCAGGACGAGCCTCCTTTTGAACGTTCAATTAACCTTTTTTAGTATTGAACCATAAATATCACCATTTGCTATGTCAGTTTTGTATTGCGTCTTTTATTTCCAATAGTTTAATTATATTTGTTTTGAAATTTATTACATGTTTGATTTTTGTGTATTTTTTATCTGTGTCTGCATGAACTTTGAAAGCTTTGTATACAGGAGGAGGCACAATAAAGGTGATGCCGATTCCCAAGCTGCTGGCTTCCCGACCTTCCACGAGAACTGGTAATCTGCTGTGATTTGGAAGGTGGCGCCCGTTAATTTTGACATACCCTGTACACAACTAGGAAGATTTCTTCCCTTAAGCGGTTTCCGTGAACCCTCCCTACTCCTCTGAGCTAAGCTGCAGGCCTTTTTCCACCTATCCTGTTGCGGGTCGACGAAAAAGCTCGTTTGGCCCGCAACAAGGGTGTAAAAAGTTTACTTTAAAAGTTACATTTTTGTTTTTCTTAATAACTCGATAACGAAGGAAAATTAGAAAAATTTCTTCCCTTAGCTTTGTAGTTGCGTTAGCGACTTGTATCAAATCGTACAAGGGTTAACTTTTAGACACCCTGTATATAATGATTTTTAGGAAGTCTACTTCCCTTTAATTCTTCTATTTTATCGTATTTCTTATGATATAAAGCCCAACAGCACTGCTGTGCTTATAACGATTGTTGTTATGCAGATAAAAATGATATAACGCACACTAAAACTTTGTTGTTGCATGTCTAAAGTAATCGATCTCTACTTAATTGTTGATAAACCGATTTCTAGCAAAGTGCAAAATGCATAACTTTTTCAGTTTGTGCGCTAGTAATTATAATTTTTTGAGTTAAAATAGAGAAACTATTGGTTTTGTACAAAAAATTTTAATCATAGACCTAAGGAGAGACGCTATGGTTATAACTTATTTTAAATTATACCGTTATTCGCTTTAAAATGCACCTGTAGAACAAGGATTTACAAGCTACTTGTAACTCGACTTAAAGCATCGGCCTCATTCAGGTAAATTTACATATTGCGAAGAGGCTGGAGTTACCGAGGGGTTGTGACTAAAGCAAGCAGCTCAAATTCTCTGTTTTTAAATCCTTATTTAAGATTACCCTGTTTAGTTCAACTATTCTTATTTACGTTAAACCTAGTAAATTATTTATCAACATTAGCTGCCTTAATTAGTTTACATGAGTAATAAGTTACTTTTCAGAGTTTAGATTAGATCGTTGCCTAATTGTTTGCCTTAGCGGCATAATTTTTAAACTTAAAAAGTAAACAGCGCAAAGCAGTAGCTGATGACCTTCTGTGCAAAGTAGATATTTATTCATACTTTATGTAAAAATGCTGACACCGTGGACTGATAGCGAATACTTCATTCAGCGATAATATATGAAAGGTACTTGGTAAACCCCTTGCATACGGTATAGAAATATAAGTTACTTAGGCGAAATTTGGTACGACTCTCACGATATTGTACAGAAACGTTGGATAGAAAATGCCCGTTAGTGTAAAATAGATACGTGTGCAAAATATTATATTTTATGTTTTATGTAATTATAATTATGTTGTAATTTTATAATTATTAAAGTATAAATCAATATTTATACCTACTAGCTACTTGAAAATATTGAACTTGAAATGAAGCCCTAAAGCGGGGTATGTTCGTTTACCTGCATTTACAACTTCGTAAAATGTTAATCAAGAATTACCAGGCACCCGTCGGTGAGTCAATAACAATATAACTTGAAGAAAACTATAATTAGTTTTAGTTGTACTTGAGTACTAATTATTGAGTGAATTATATTTGCTTACTGCAACATGTTATGTGATTTTCAAATTTGCCGCTACACTTTATTAATTCCGTGGTTTGTCTGCCGCTTCGTAAGAATGAATATCGTTATTTTAATTGAATTCTTATTTTCGGTTACCGTTTCACTATTTTGTTTTGTCTTTCGAAGCTCGAGATATGTTAATAGTTTCTTTGTATAAAAATTGCAGTCTCTTGTTTTTCTTCCACGGTCGACCTCGAACGCTTCCTGGAATTCACGGGTTAAACAAATTCCTTCTAGAACGTCTTGCGTAACATTTTGTAATGTGGTGCAACCTTTTGAGGGGGGTGCTGATCCCCGTTGCGCTTTTAATTCAGTCAGCCTTAGACCTTCGCCAAACTCCGGTCTTCGAAAATACCATCAATCGAGGACCGTCACAAAAGTGGAAGTCAGACCTTCGAGATTGACGGACGTGACTTGGAAGTTTTTCTTTTCCTTTGCGGCGCCTCTGTGAGTTTTTCGTATTACCGTGTGCTGTGGAGCATAATCAAATCGACTTAAAAGTCGGATAAAAAATAACAGAAGGCTCGCTTTGGTGCTGGACAATTTTGAGTTAATTGCTCCTGTCGAATTCAGTTCGGATCTATGTGAAGTGAAAAGAAAAGAAAGGAAATTGTGCAAGTGTTTTGCTAGAATTTGGTTCGTTCCCGTCGTCCGAAAAAGTCTCACTTCTGTCCCCACGTCATCTGACTTAGTTGAAAGCAACTCGGCCCTCTACAGGGGCGTAACAACTACATCTTGTCTCAACGCTGCCCCGAAGAACGCTGTTCTCCGGCCCTTTATGGTTTTTCGACCCTACAACCGGAAATCGCCGTTATATGTGCCTGTCTCCTCTGAACTTTAAGGTAAAACAGACCAGTTTTTTTGTGTGTGGTGAAACTAAACTTGCGCGCGACTTGCAAAATTTAGCGGAATTAAGCTTTGTCTTGTTAAACCCAAAAAAGCGACCTTCAGTCAAAAATCTTTTATTTGCACGAAATATTTGTAAAAAGAAACTTTGTTTATGCTGTGTTTACCTGTAAACTACGCCATTGACCACACAGATACATCATAGTAGAAATATTGTGAGTCAACCGCGGCGTTTCCTGAACGTTCAAGGATTTTAATTGTAATTGTAATTCAAACTTCGGCGTTGTAACTCTTGTCATTTTTTTGTTGTACCGTCGTTACTAAGAGTTTCATTATATGTGTTTTAAAATTTACTGCCTCTTTTATTTATGTGTACTCTGTATATGTTATGTAAAAATTTTGCAAACTTCAAATATATATAGGAACTGCAGTAATTGACTCAATTAACCCAGAAAAACACGGATGCACCTTGCCAGCAACAGTGTTTAGTGTCGGTAGCACTCTTAAGGTGTTTTGCAGAGTATTTTTGATATGCAGGTTTTTATCCGAAAGCGGTAGTCGATTTCTGTTCTTCGCGCACGCATTCGAACTATTCAGGCAATTGAATAAATCATAAATTACTTTAAGAAACTTCGCTTTAGAGTTTTCGAGAGGTGTGGCACATAATATAAATTACTAGTTAGAGATTGTAGTAACAACATATTTGTATGCGGGTAAATAGTGTTCCAGAAGTATTTTTTTCAATTAAATGATGTCAATAAAATGTGTTTGTTCGAAATTTACAGGTACGTACATCGTTATCATTTTCAGGAAAATTAATTCAAAATCAGCACATTACAATTTTTTAGAAATATTGAAAATACTCTTTGATACGAAATAAACAAATGAGCTTAAAACAGCTTTCCACGTTTCATGATTTTTAATAAATAAATCATCGGCGATTAATTGTAGAATCGGTGAATTTTCCTTTCGACGAATTGCGAGTCGGTGAATTTTCCATGCGACAAATTTAC
>JABXWE010018556.1:0-31537 GCA_014611495.1 Limonius californicus | reverse complement strand
TCGCGGTTTCTCGAACTGTCAATATTACAATTTAATTTCGGCTTAGACTGAGTCGTCATTAGGGAACTACACCCAGCATTATCAGGTAAGGGCCGACCTGCTTGTCTGCCTTTACAAGCATTTGCTCTAGAAGTTTGAGCCATATTTGTTCGTAGGCCCTACCTGCCTAAACAGGTCTAAGCCGAAAGTAAATTGTAATATTGACAACTAAGTACAATTAATTTGTTGTCCATTGAATGATTTTAGTTTTACTACACATTTGCAATTTCTGACAAATTACACAGATTAATTGTTTGACATAAAATGTTACGTAATATAAAATATCTTTCAGCTGAAGCAAAAGTCACTATGTAGGTAATTGAAGGCCGTAATGTGTACGGGTTTAACGAAGTCCAGTAAACATTTAATTTGAGTGTACCATTAAAACAAATTAAATTCTAATAAATTTAATACTGAAAACAAGCGTAACTCAATTTCTGGAATTGAAATCTGACTTAATCCACGCAAATAAATACAGCAAACAGTGAAATGCAATATAGGAAACAAAATGGATAATAGAGAGATTTAAAAACCTGTGCAACCACGTATGAGGTAGCAGCTTCATCTGTAAGCTATCGCAACAAATTAATTTTGTTTTGGAAAGGACCTACTTTGTACACAATTACTGAGCAATATTTGTTTATGGTAATACTGCTACATTTTTGTGGTAGTTAACATAATCAAATCATCGTTTTATGTGCTATGTAAGAGATACATTAATTTAAATAAAATATCACGGGCAGGATTTGTGGATTGCGTATTGCTTCTGAAGAATTGCAAACACAAACGAAATGATTCTTTTAAGTTGACTAGCCTCAACGGCCCCACCTTGAAGAAGGCGTTGATTCTATACAATTTTATTATAGGGGATGAATGTTGGTTTACGTATATAACGAAACAAGTCCAAGTGGTGTTTTCTGTGAGTAAGGTAATGCGGGCGTTTTCAATGTCTAGCTAGTTACACTTTGGTGATGATTCTTTTTAAGTTGACTAGCCTCAACGGCCCCACCTTGAAGAAGGCGTTGATTCTATACAATTTTATTATAGGGGATGAATGTTGGTTTACGTATATAACGAAACAAGTCCAAGTGGTGTTTTCTGTGAGTAAGGTAATGCGGGCGTTTTCAATGTCTAGCTAGTTACACTTTGGTGATGATTCTTTTTAAGTTGACTAGCCTCAACGGCCCCACCTTGAAGAAGGCGTTGATTCTATACAATTTTATTATAGGGGATGAATGTTGGTTTACGTATATAACGAAACAAGTCCAAGTGGTGTTTTCTGTGAGTAAGGTAATGCGGGCGTTTTCAATGTCTAGCTAGTTACACTTTGGTGATGATTCTTTTTAAGTTGACTAGCCTCAACGGCCCCACCTTGAAGAAGGCGTTGATTCTATACAATTTTATTATAGGGGATGAATGTTGGTTTACGTATATAACGAAACAAGTCCAAGTGGTGTTTTCTGTGAGTAAGGTAATGCGGGCGTTTTCAATGTCTAGCTAGTTACACTTTGGTGATGATTCTTTTTAAGTTGACTAGCCTCAACGGCCCCACCTTGAAGAAGGCGTTGATTCTATACAATTTTATTATAGGGGATGAATGTTGGTTTACGTATATAACGAAACAAGTCCAAGTGGTGTTTTCTGTGAGTAAGGTAATGCGGGCGTTTTCAATGTCTAGCTAGTTACACTTTGGTGATGATTCTTTTTAAGTTGACTAGCCTCAACGGCCCCACCTTGAAGAAGGCGTTGATTCTATACAATTTTATTATAGGGGATGAATGTTGGTTTACGTATATAACGAAACAAGTCCAAGTGGTGTTTTCTGTGAGTAAGGTAATGCGGGCGTTTTCAATGTCTAGCTAGTTACACTTTGGTAGATACCCTTCGAAAAGAAAAAACAATATATGGACTCGAAGGCGGTAGAACCGCGAACAAGTAAAAAGTAGTTCTTCGTAAAATGTACCTCATGAAAAGAAAAGTGATTCGTCACCATGACAACGTAATATAGGAAAAGTTCAATTTGACCGTCAAAAAGACTGAAGTATGGGTAGGAAGTCAACCTTATACTTTTCAATCAGGATCCAATGATTTTCATGTGTACAGAAAAATTGAGCAACCAATAAAAGGAAATCCTTACTAGAACGACGAATAGACTAGACCTCGTGCAGAACTGATTGCGAACGTCTAAGCTGGAGATTACTGCAGAGGGTCTTTTTCATTCCTCAAGAAATAGCCATGTTGGGTTGATCGTGTTATTGCCAATGTTATACAGAATACAGAAGCTGTGTTTAAGATATAGCGCTGATATTCCTAAAGTTCAAGGGCGTACCCAGCTCGAAACGGAAGGGGGAGGGCAGCTTTTCGAATGCAACTTCTACTATTTATTAATAAAATTAATTTTTAACAGTAGTTTGCGAGAATTAGTTGCACATTTTCTAACTCATTGTTCCTTGTTTTCGAAAACCTATTGACGATGAATGCTTAGCATGGCTAACCCATATAACCTATTTTCACCAATAGTGCTTTTAAGCCATATTGTAATTCGGCGAAGAGAGCTGAATGAACGCGCTTAGTGCTTATGGTGCAGTTTTTAATGGTTGGTAAAAACAACTCGCTCTTTCTTAAAATCTCGATGATATCCGGTGTTTCTTTTACCTCATTTTACATTTTGAACCACAATTCCCTTTCTCCTTCGATACCTTCCAAATTGTAAAAGGTGCACAAGATGAAGTACTTCCATGCCATTCCTCCAATGAAACATCTCTCATGTTACTCGGATGGAAATGTGTCAATAAAAATGCAGGTGATTAGTCTGCAGAAAATGTGATTTCTAAAGATGATATGATGGAATCCAAGTAAGGAATTATTAGAGACCTTTTCCGAAATTCTGATGGATTTCTGGCTGGAGGGTTGCTTCTATGCATTTGTCGGTCAGCAACGCGAGTATTTCGTAATTAGTTTCTTTCAAAACGTTGACATACCAACAAGCAATCTATTAATCAATTTTTCAGACATTTGTTGTTTATATTTTTTCTGTTTTATTTTAAATTTTTTCCACCTTGAAAGAGGGGAAGCTTGCCCACCTCTGTTACGCCCTTTCCATACCTATGTTATCTATGACAATTGTCATTGTCTGAAAGATGACATACACAATTTCAGAAATATATGTCTATAAGTTCTTTTGTTGGTAGTTATTCATTCACAAGGTTTGTTTTTCTTTTGTGATAAAGCAGAAAAAAAGTGAATGTCGAGTGTTGATCAAATACTATTTTTAAAAGGGTAAACAATTGCTGAAAAATGTCAAAACTTTATAAATATTATGCAGACTCTTCACCGTCGATTGGAATGATTCATAAGCGGTTTGCTGAATTTCCTTGTGATCCTACGAGCAAGAATGATGCTGAATGTTCAGGTCGTCAAAATGAGGTGACAAGTCCAGAACCGATCGAAAAAATCTATAATATTGCAGAGTGAAAGTGCATAATGATCTTACACAAACATTTAGGCATGAAGAAGCTATCTGCAAGAGGAGAGCCGCGTTTGCTCACAATGGAGCATTGTTTGGACAGGTTTAAACGTAATCCACATGAATTTTTGAGAACAGTCGAAACAGTGGTAGGTAGAACCTGGTAGAAGGGCTCCAAAGAAGGTAAAAACAGTTTCATCAGATGGGAAGATTATGGACTTGTTTTTTTGGGGTACGCATGGTTTAATATTCATTGGCTGTTTAGAAAAAGGCAAAACAACAAGGAAGCATATAATTCATCATTATTAGACCATTTAAACGAAGAAATTAGGAAAAAACGACATCATTTGACAAAGAAAACAGTGCTGTTTCACTATGATAATGCACCAGCTCATTCATTTACCAGCAATTGTAATAGAAAAATTGGTCAAATTGCGTTATGATTCCCAATCCATCATATTCTCTAGATTTGGCAGAAAGCGACTTTATAGATGTAACACACGCATATTTTGAAAGGTTCGAGAAAACTTATCATTCCGAGGACATCAAGCAACTGGAATATCGTTCTAATAAGTGTATAAAGTAAAACGGAGACTACGTTAAAAAATAGATCGATTATTTTGTCATAAAAGTTATTTCCTTTTTTCACTTTTTACTAGCTTATCAAACCGCCCTCGTACATTCACACAGATTCGCATTGTGTATGCACGTATACAGAGCTAGGTAAACATTTTTAGGCAATCAAATACTTTTAGCTACTTGCGGTGAATATTTTAACCACTCGGCAATTCCGAAGGCGTTTTCCTTCAGAAATCTTGCTTATTGAAGAATCTTGTCACAGAAGTGCCAATTCAATAAAAACGATAACCCCAGAAAGTCTCTTGAATGTATAACAAAGTTGGGGTGTATGAACTTTACTTCCTTGAGTTTGCATGCCAGATATCCCTTAAGGAAACTGACTTCTGATTGCTTTTTGAACAACTGCCTTTTGAATCGGAGATTTATTCGTGTGAGTGCATTTTAATGTAGATTTATGTCGGGCGTATGTCTTAAGACTGACAAGTTAAGAATGAAATATTTTAATCCCTTTAAATAGTGAAGCGATCTTGATTGTATGCTCCTGGGAAATCCGCTGATAAATAAGATTTTGCAAAATCGAAAACTTTTCGAATAAAGTGCAAGTAGGTTATTTCCATTATACTTGAGTTTTGACATCAGTACAATATTATTTCATTTTGGTTTATAAATTTATTCTGAGGCAGCAGATATTTTATGGATGTTTTAATTAAACGTTTTATAGCTTTTCCCTTAAAAGCAAAGGAAGTGTCTCGTAAGGAAGATTCCAGAGATTTTTCTTGAATGCCACGGTTCCGCTGCTTTTGTTGCAATTCGTTTAAATTTTCATGAAAAATTCCAAGCACATACACAATATCAAACGTCGGTTCTTAGTAGAACTGTTCGATTTTTTATTCGTTTGTATACTTCTTCGGCTTGATTTGTTTTCATTTCTCGTAATTCAAAATGCTCTTGGTTGAAATATTATAAAAATATATATATTTTGATTAAAGCTCCCACGGAGTTTATTTTCGGAGAAAATGTCAGACTGTTATCAAGGAACAAGTAACGCTTTAAATATCAATAAAATACAGTGTTCAATGAATGACTGATACTTAATTATAAAAATTAAGTTAAAGCTGTATTTAATTTAGTTATTTAATCGTTGCTTTGTTTAGTTTTTGGTGTCAAGGATTCTAATTTATATAATCATATACAGAAATTTAAATGTTTTATTTTTGTTACAACTGTCTAAGGCACATGTAATTTTGAAAAGGTACATTTTGTATAGATTTGTATTTGAGAACTGAAAACTATATACAGAGAAATTCAATGAAATTCTGAATAGCTACAATACTGAAAGGAAGGGGTCGAGCTGCTGAAGTCAAGTAACCACTAAGGTGAATTATATTTCAGCACAGGGGAAAGTCGTGCCTTGCATATCTCGGCACGGCCGTACCAAGACCGCTTAGGTACCGCCTTCAATGATTGGTGGTGTGTGATCTTAGACTGCATCCTTCACGTGGCGTTGGTGTTGAAACTAAACCTAACGGATCTAGACCGGGAGGTCGAAAAACATTTCCCAAGCCAAGGTGGAACTTATCATGCTGAGGGCTGAATGACACTGGGTTTACAGTGTCTTTAACGATACTTTTGAGATACCGGGCGACTTCTCAAAATATTTAACTTTACCTGCACAACAAGCTATGTGTGGGCGGATTGAATATTTTCTGTTTACTCTTGGGACTAGCTATAAATCCTGACAACGAAAACCCTAATAAGCCCGAGGAGTGCTTCACCGGTGAGGCCTCCTCGCCATCTTTTTCGGACCGGAGTGCTTCACCAGAGGCTCCGCTTCTTGCAATTACCCACCAGCGACGAAGAGCTCTACCAGTAGGGACTCCCAAGGGGCGCTCCCCTTGGGTTACTTCTGAACAAACAAGTAGAGAAGCTCAGCATAAAGAGGAGGAACCGCAGTGGAGCTGAGAAAAAACGGTTAAGGGAGGCTAAGGAAGAGGCTGCGGGCTCCAACAGGCCCGCACCACTTTCAAGACCTTCCGCTTCGACCGGCACCCAACTGAAGGGTGCTACCAAACGCGGCCTCACCGAAGGCAGCACCCCTCTCGGCGCGCAAAAAGTGACAAAAAAGACTCGCGCTCTCTTGCCACAGACATATAGCCAAGCGGCCAACAGCGCGATGAGGGTTGCCATCACGGAATTTAATTATCCCGAGGTGAAGCTCTCTCGTGAAGAGGCCAATCTGGTTCAACGGGGGCTGGACTCGATAGTGGAAGATCTCCCTCAGGGGGACTCCCTACCGATGTTCCTGCACCGGTTCAACGAGTTTCGCTGGTCCGAACTAGGGGTGATATACGTCACCTGTGCCGACAAGCCCTCCAAACTGTGGCTCAAGGAAAAAATAGCGATCATCCAGTCTTGGACGCCAAGCTTAAGGTTCTGGAAGGTGACACCCTCCATAATCTGAAGAAGTTGATCGCTTGGGTGCTCGGCGCCCCGGATCCCAGCAACAAAATCATGAAGCGCTTGCAGATCTACAATGCAGGACTTCAAACAGCCCTATGGAAGATGCGAGACAGCCATGTGAAGCCCATTGGGGCGCGTTTCGTGCTTGAAGCCGATGAGGCTTCCGCAAAGATCCTGGAAGCCCAGGGATATAAAGCCTATGCCGGCATGACCAGGGTGTCTTTCACGGACCCCAGACATGGCCGCGAACCAGAGAGCCCTACTGAGGTACCGAAGGAACCGGTTAAGGTAACTTCTGTGGAGGTAAGCGCCAAGGGTAAAGGCGGGTACTAGCTCTCTCTGCTAGATGGACGACCTTCCAATCCTTCAGATTAATTTGCAGCGTAGCACCTTCGCGACTAGTCTGATTAGCCGTCAGATGTCTATGGGGCAAGCACATATCATCCTCATACAGGAACCGTGGATTGCCAAGGGAAATGTAAAAAGACTAAGTAATGCCAGAATTGTCCATTCCTACTCTAATTCAAATCTAAGAGCATGTATCTATACTTCAAGGAAGTTAAATGCTCGACTAATACCAGATTTTTGTTTCAGAGACCTGGTAACCGTAAGGGTTAGTGGTTTAAGAGACGGCAGGAAAACAAACCTCGTAGTCTGTTCAGCCTACCTACCTTATGACTCCCCCAGACCGCCACTCTCTTGAGAACTCGAAAGGGTAACCAACCACAATCACCTTCCCTTGCTAATTGAATATGACCCAAATACCCACCATACAATCTGGGGCAGTTCAGATGTCAACATCCGAGGAAGAGATCTTCTAGCTAGAGTATCTGTATAGTGTATACTACAGACCTCAATCGGGACACCTCCCCCACTTTTGTTACTTCTAGAAGGCAAGAAATAATCGACCTAACCCTGGGTTCTAGCTCGTTAGCCCAATGGACTGGCTTGCATCGTCAGAACCGTCTCTCTCGGATCATCGATATATACGGCTTAGTCTAAGCACAAACCTCCACGAAAAGGAAGTGTACAGAAACCGTAAGTCTACGGATTGGGCTTCCTTTAAGGAGGCCCTTTCAGAAGGGTTTCCAAGCAGTATTCGTACGATAAGAGAAGTGGAGAACAATCTACTAACCCTCAACAACGCGATCACGGTAGCTTACGAAAGTACCTTGGTGGAACTCCGAACGCAAAAAAAAACTGCGCATGCAAACACACAGGCTCTTGATCAGGGCGATGCGTACACACGCTATAGACGACTTGGACTTCTCAATGGCTGAAGTCGAGGAGGCTCCACCGGTAAGGGCTCCCCACATTGGCGGCAACGCAATGGATTGGGAGATTACCTCGAAAGTGGTAACTCAGGAAAAGATCAAATGGGCCGTTGCATCATTTAATCCATACAAAACTCCTGAGAATGATGGCATTTTACTGGCTTTCCTTCAAGAGGGGTTGAACTTGCTTATCAGACAGCTGTATCACATATTCAGAACCCGCCCTTCTTCCAGGTACGTATCAGTACTTTGGAGATCAGTAAAGGTAGTGTTCATTCCAAAAGTCGGTCGATCTGCTCATGACTCGGCCAAATCTTTCAGACCTATCAACCTAACCTCTTTTCTACTTAAAACGGTCGACAAGCTGGTAGATAGGCACATAAGGGTTGAAGCACTGATGGTATCGCCATTACACCCTAACCAATTTGCGTTCCAGACGGGAAAATCTGTGGAATCAGCCCTTCGCCCAATCATCCTTAGAGTCGAGAAGGTGCTTAACCACAGAGAAATGGCCGTTGGCACATTCTTACATATCGAAGGCGCTTTTGACAATACGACCTTCGAATCAATATGCACTGCGGCTACGAACCATGGAATCGAGCTATCTATCATTTGATGACTGCGAGCAATGCTATAAAACCGCAAAGCGATTGCCACTCTCCATGACAGTACCGTAAGGGTGACCGTCAGGCGGGGGTGTCCGCAGGGAGGAGTACTTTCTCCTCTCATGTGGTCCCTCGTCATGGACGGGCCTCCTGCGTGAACTGAACGAAGCTGGCATCTACACCCAATGCTATGCAGATGACCTTGCCATCCTAGCTATAGGAAAATTTACAAAAACACATTCTGTGGGGTATCCCAGAATGGTCTTATAATTGTGGAAACATGGTGCAGAAGGCACAACTTGGCGGTTAACCCTACCAAAACCGAACTAGTACTTTTTACGAGAAGAAGGAGGATTGTGGGATTTCAAGAACCACAATTATTTGGTAATACTTTGAGGGCCGCCGGGAAGCTTAAGTACCTAGGAGTAATCCTGGATGCTAAACTCACTTGGAGGGAGCACTCAGAAAGACAAATACAAAGAGCAACTGCCTCCTTCTGGATGTGCAGACGCACCTTTGGGAAAACTTGGGGCCTAAAACCGAATGTCATCATGTGGATGTACATGGCGGTAATAAGGCTCCTACTCACCTATGCGCCCTTGGTGTGGTGGCCGTCTACCACCACAGTAAGTACAAGAAAACGTCTTGGTCAACTCCAACGACTAGCGTGTCTAGGAGTAACAGGAGCAATGCGAACTTCCCCCACTTCGGCTCTGCAGGCACTTCTCGGACTGGCGCCCCTTCACATAGTGATTAAGGCTGAGGCTAGGAAAGCAACTTACAGGCTCAAGTGCGCTGGGCAGTGGTCAAATGCTGGGGTACATGAGGGTCCTGCCGAGGTTGGCTGAGACCCATGTTATCTTCAATATGAAAAGTGGCCGTATGCTGACCAGATACTTCTTCAACACACCTTACAAAATCGCCCTTCCTGCTAAGGAAGACTGGAGGACCCAAAACTGCAACCTTCTGACTCCCAAGGACCCTGTATGGTTCACAGATGGCTCTAGGACCCAAGATGGTACAGCGCAGGTGTCTATGGCGAATCACCAAGAGTAAAACTTTCGTTCTCTCTCGGCAAGTACGCCACCGTTTTCCAGGCCGAAATATACGCTATACTGGCGTGCACCCATGAAAACCTAGAAAGAGGCTTCGCAAATAAAGATATCTACATCTGCTCGGACAGACAATCAGCTCTCCAAGCTCTAAAGTTTTGCAGAGTAACTTCGGAGCTAGTGCTTGAAGGTCGCTTGACCCTGATGCGACTCTGTGTACATAACTCAGTAAAACTGTTGTGGGTACCAGGCCACAGCAACATCGATGGCACCGAAGAGGCGGACTCGTTGGCCAGACAGGACTCTAATGGGCACCCGTTGGGACCAGAACCAGTTCTCGGAATACCACAATGCAAATGCAAAACTAGAAATGAAGAAGTGGTTGAAGACCCAATTCGCTCATGACTGGTCGTCGCAACAAAGACCTAGGCAGGCTAAAGTCTTTATCGGAGAGGAACCCCTATCAAAGTTCCAAGAGCTTCTAAAGTTTAACAAGAAGCAAATCAGGACCCTAACAGGACTCCTAATGGGCCACTGTCACCTGAACATACACCTACATAGGATTGGCATTATAGACGATCCCACTTGCAGATTATGCCACGAAGAGGACGAATCCTCGCTTCACATAATGTGCCAATGCCTCAGACTCGTGAGGCTGCGGCACAAACATCTTGGGGCTGGAATACTGGAACCACAAATTTACATCTCATGTCCTTAAACCAGCTGCTAGCCCTCGCGGTAGGCACTGGGATTTTTGGGGGCGAGCCCTAACAGGGCGGATTGCACAATGGGCCTATGGCTTGAGTGCTGTGGGTGAAAAACCTGTACCGCTTCAATACAATACAATACAATGCTCAAGGAAAAACGTAGTCACTTTTTCAAAGTGGCGTCAATTTATTTTCAGTTTCTTGTTGAAACTTGTTATATATTATGCCGATAAATAGCTTTTTTTGACAGTGCTATATGTTTTTTGTAATTACATGTGTAATCTTCGTGTAGTATCAGTAACAGAAAAACAAAAGAAATAGTTTTAGGCACTGCATTGGGAAAGTAACGTTCTTCTGGTCTTCTCCTTACAAGCAAACATCCATCATTGCCTGAGAGAGCGAACCTGAACTAGTCTTAACTCAGTTGCCGTCTGTTCTCAGCCCAATTGCAATCGCATTTTACGACGGTATCTGGCCAGTTTGGGCACTTTAACGGGTCTTCTGGTCCTTAGATTAACTTCGTGCAATCTATTACGTAAAATTTCGTCACTAATTATTCATCGAGTAGTTCGTCGAACGTTTGCTTACGCAACCTTCAGAGGTCATTTATGCTGTACAACTGCGAGGGGCTTGCAAACGAAGGAAACGGTCTTCACCTGTAACATATACAGAGCTCCCACGCAGATCCCCGTGCAATTCCCAATTGTTGAGCCACGTTTCGCTGCGATTGCCCTTGTTGTAGCAAAGTTGCCGTACAATTTGATTCTGTTCACCCATACTGCTAGTATGCAGTTTTACTGCTAATAACAAGTACACTAGCATGTAATAATAGTGTGCACACTACTTTGTTTGCTGACCCTTAAGATATCTAACTTATTTGACATAAGCAGAATTGATGATATTTTTGTATTATGTACAAATTGTTAAGATAAAGGATATGTGTACACATACACCATATTTGAGTAAGATTCTTAAATTGAGACTAAATGAAAAGTCGCTTTGAAAAAGTAGCCACTTTTCTCTTTTGAGTAGTGTATAATTACTTTTAGTTGAAAAAAGTATCTACAGGGTGACAATAATCTATCCGTGTTGTATGGGTAACTTTGTTATTATAAGAGTTACAGAGTCGGTTAAATTACCAAAGTTGGACAGAATTTTGACGCGAATTTTACGTGATTTTTGAATTTGACCTAGATTTTCAACTTTTTTAAATATTTTAAAAATACTAAAAATGAACTATTTCTTAAATGTTAAATAATTCCACAACCATTTATGCTAGAACATAAATAAAAAATGGTTTTTGTAGATCTTATTACGTAGAGTTCAAAAAAATTATCAAAAAGTCATGGCGCTCTTGATTTTCGAGATATAAACTAAATTTCCATTTTTCAAATGGCAATCTTAGTTGGCCATAATTAAAAAGCTCTTTTTTTGGGTCGGCAT
This sequence comes from Limonius californicus, assembly GCA_014611495.1. NCBI lineage: Eukaryota > Metazoa > Arthropoda > Insecta > Coleoptera > Elateridae > Limonius > Limonius californicus. The sequence continues at coordinate 19,912 of JABXWE010018556.1, read as the reverse complement.
TAAATTGGACGCTAAGTACCTGGCTTCTTTTAATCCTACCCTTAAACTGGACGCTGGCGGGGGGATTAACACAATTACTTGTTTATCGACGGTTAATGATATTCACCAAGCATTGTCTATTAGAGTTGGGGAGGGAAAGTTTCAGTTATTTGCTTATTTGCAAATAGTTTTATTTTCCTGTATTATGTATTTTTAAAATGACAATTTTAGTCGAGTTAATTAATGTTTTTAATATAATTTAGGTGAAATTACAAGATTTCATTTTGTGAAATGTGTAGCCCATATACATATATTCCGCTGTAAATAAGTAACTTAGATTTATATGTATTATGTATTTTTAAAATATATGAATGCTTAACTAACGATTGTATAAATATATTTTTTAATTATCAATGGCAATTTTAGTCGAGTTAATTAATGTTTTCAATGAGCCGTTTAAAAATTTAAAATCAGCCACAGGTAGTGGGCAGCTGTAAGGATTACTAGCGTCAAATTTATGGTACTCCTTACAGGTATAGCGAAGGTATTACGGATTAACTTAATCTTTAGCATCCAATTTATGCACGCCCTTTCAAATATGTATGGGTTGTCCTATCTATTTTTGTTAGTTTGCTCAGGATTTACAAAAATAAAAGTATGAAATCAAAAATTTATCTCTAGAAAGAATGGTGTGTCTTGGAATTGGAAAACAAAAGATCTAACGAGCTGTTTCGTTTGTTTTTATTAGTAATGATAGAAAACACCAATCAAAAAGAATACTTGAATTTAATTACCAACAACCAATAAATTAATAGCTAATAATAAGAAAATAAATTTACGTGAACCTAAATTAAATGAATCATAATAATGTTTCAAAATGACCACCATTTTCTTGGACACATAGCTGACATCGTCATTTCACTCTTCACTTTTAATAAGCTGTTAGGTATATCTAATTCCTCCAATAGTGGTTCTTATTTTATTTCGAACAAACGAAACAGGTCGTTATATCATTTGTTTTCCAATTCCAAAGCACACCATTCTTTCTAGAGATACATTTTTGATTTCATACTTTTGTTTTTGTAAATCCTGAGCAAACTAACGAAAATAGATAGGACAACCCATACATATTTGAAATCAGCAAAAAAAGAGCTTTTTAATGAGCTTATGGCCAACTATGATTGCCATTTAAAAAAACGGAAGTTTAGTTTATATCTCGAAAATCAAGAGTGCCATAACTTTTTTGAATTCTACGTAGTAAGATCTACAAAAACCATTTTTTATTTATGTTCTAGCATAAATGGTTGTGGAATTATTTAACATTTAAGAAATAGTTCATTTTTAGTATTTTTAAAATATTTAAAAAAGTTGAAAATCTAGGTCAAATTCAAAAATGGCATTTGGCAATGGCAATTCGCGTCAAAATTCTGCCCAACTTTGGTAATTTAACCGACTCTGTAACTCTTATAATAACAAAGTTACCCATACAACACGGGTAGATTATTGTCACGGTGTATATAAAATTTGTAGCAACGCCTTATTAGTAGGCATCCAACTTAACGTTGCTCCTAACTTTCCAGAAGGGTCATTTAATCCTTAGATAAGGATCAGCAGATGTTATTATCTTAGCAACACAAATATTTGTTAGCATTTTACAACCTGTTATCTTGCTTGTAGAGTTTCTAAAATAGAAATTCAGTTTAAACATTCATTTTCAAAAATGAATTACAGTATTACAGCATATAATTACAATACTTAGCTGTATAAAACGAAAAGTAAATAAACTAATAGTAATACATACAACTACTAAAAAATATTAAAAAGATTAATGGTACAAAACAATACTGATACAGTTTCTTTCAAACATATATTTGCTTTTCTACAATGTTCTCCAAACCAACAAATTAGTAAGTAGTTATGCTGTTATCATTTTTGCAACCAATCATATGTCTATATATTTCGAGATCTAATTTTCGCGGGAATAGTAAGAAATATATTCAAATTTTATCTATTTTGAACAATTTTGACTGTATCATAACACTAAAATATAAGTAAATGTAAGTGAAGAAAGTTATTAGTTATAGTATTAGTCACTATATCATAAAGCCTCTTTCTCTATAATCCTTTGGCTCTTGAGAAAGCGTCTCTACTATGTTTGTGGGGTGTGTGCGTGTGTAAAGTCATGTACATAAATATATGGGACTTACTCTTCAACGCAGACTCCGAACCGCCGTAAGTGTCTACACTTCTTCTACAGAAAAAGTGTGCTTGCCAAAAATAAATCAAGCCTACCAAGTGGAAATTTGCTGAATTTGCTTGATCCCGAGAAGGGTGTTCTAATATTACAGGAATATTTTTAATTGACTATTTGAACTTTTACGACCAATTGCAAGGTTTTGTCAAATATAGTACATTGTTTTTGCATTTGGGTCGTAAACCGTATTTCGTTTCAAAACATTCTTGTTTGTTTTTGAAAAAAGACGAAGCTTGATATATAACATGTAGAAAGTACGTGCCATAAAGCTAGGCGTAAATTGTGCAACTACTTCTGCATCAAATGTGGATACAAATAGTTCTGTACATGTAGCGAATATGTTTTTTAATGCACTATCTACTTCCGATATCAATGCCAACATGTCTAAGGATGGGTCTAACGTATTGGTGAAATTTTACTGAACAGTGTTGGAAAAAACAAAAACCATCAGTGGTTTCAAGAAGGACGGAAATGAATAACAGCTTCAAACTTTGGTAGAATTTGTAAAATACGCCAGTCGACAGTATGTGCTAACAGTGTAAAAAATATGTTATACGAACAATTTCAAGCATCAAGCTATTGATCAATTTAAAGAAATCACAAAATTAAACGCCAGTAAATGCCGTTTGTTTGTCTATGATTTGTATCCGTACCTGGCGGCTTCACTTGATGGATTAATAAAAGATAATACCATTATTCAAGGACACAAATGTATATAAGAGAAGAAAGTGTTACTTTGTAGTTTGGACTTCTAATACAATTTCAGTGGAAATTCTTAAAATGGATGCTTCTATTAAGTGAAGCAGTGCTACCAAAACTGAAAAACTGTTATTTGTCTGCGATGCTCTCTGAGATTATTGACAATTACCAATTCGAGATGTATAATAAGAACTTGGTAACTAGTACACGACATAAAAAAGGAAAATCCATTTATATTCATAATTATGTTCCGCGGAACTTTACTAATAATTAATTAATCATGATTTTATGTATCTAAACTTCTACTGGGATCTAAATTAATGTTACATTGTGGAATCACGTTATAAAGTAGAGACAAAAGTAAATAAAAGCAAATTTTTATTAAAATATCTAAACACTACACTAAATTATTATATAAGCTTTCCTTTGAAATTCAGAACTCAGGTAAAAGACCACTTGTAAATATACATTTTTATCTGAATATAATAGCTAGGGTATTGTCATCAGATTGATGTCCATACACATAATGGGAAAAAAATTTAAGTAAAAATAATTAAAACAACCTTGTCAGCCCCACGAAGTATATTTCGAAAACAAATATAATGGTTTAAATGGTGAACGTTTTCGCAACTGCCGTTGCATCTTCAGACCACAAAATTCTAAATCAAGAAAAAGACAAATATAAAGCACGGGAGATTTCCCACACTTTCCCGGACACCCTGTATAGTCGCATCATTTAAACACACTGCGCTGAAAGACGAAGCATATTTATAACTTATATTATGGTTGCTATTTAATATTTTCAAGTTTTTTTAGATGCCTTCCTAACTTCTTCCTAATTTTAAATTTTACAGTTTCGGCCATTTAGCGCCATAAGGAAAGGTCCAATGGTGTTGTTGGTATTTTTCCTAATGTAGTAACAACGCAGTTATTGGTATTTCAAAATGGTCAATTGCCTTCCACTGAGGAAGAAAATTTCATCAGAAACCTGCGTTTTTAATAATTGACAAGTTAGCTGGTGATTTTATGATCCCACATGTTCAATGTGGATTGGGATTTCCTTCGTTTTGTTTTGTGTAACAATTTGATTTATATATGTTAGTATACATACGCAAAATCCATGCTAGAATCTGTTGGCTGTCCATCGGGCCAAACTAAAATGCAAGCAATCCGGATGTTGCCTCTGTACCTGGAAAATAAAGATTCGTTTAGCATATAGCTTACATGAAATATGCGTAGTTTGTATAGGTTTCCATGCTACATTATGCTAGTTTTGCTTTTGAACTGGATATACAAAAGAATCTCTTTTATTACAAATAGTATATTATATTTCAAAGAAATAGAGCACACGTGTAGACGTTTGCTGTGTTTAAAGATTATTAATAATTGTCTCCGTAGTTTAAATAAAATTGTGCTTCTGAAGATTTTTCGCTCAAAAGACACCACTATTTGATGAATCATATTAAAGCACGTAACTAGCTTCATAAAATCTTTTTAATAACGCAATTTAAAGCAAGTCGAAAGTAACAAAGTTGTGGAGAATTAATTATTACTTTTATTTGATTAACCAACGTTGAAGATAATAAGAGTTACCCACTGGAAATTGCTTTGAGGAATTTTTTCCCTTTGAAATCTGTTTCTTAGCTTAATGAACATCCCTTAATTTTCATCTACGACAGGTTTGTAATACTAGTGTAATTAATAATTAATTCTCTAATGATGTTTCCTGTAACAGGCATGGTGTACTATGGAATCCCCATTCAAAACCGCGGCGTTATCGAGAGGCAGGAGTCAGATCGCGTGGCAAGGTCGTTTATCACTGGCTAACTTGCACGTAAAATTTAAACAAAAACGCTAAATCAGTTAACACCGACGCCTGCCACTCTTAAAAATTCTGCCAAGCACTTTATATTTTCTTTTAGTAAAACACCTTATTAGGTAGGGGAGAGTGCTGTACCTTGGAACAGTTTTTGGTTTTTTAAGAAGCAAGTATTGCCTATATTTATCCGAATTGATAATCTTTATTTAACATCATCTTTTACAATGTTTGTTGCTAAATTTCAAGAATAAATACTGAAAAATAAATTTCTTATATGCAATTTATCAGACCTACTACAAGTGTTCCAAGGTACAAGACCTGCGTGTACCTTGGAACACTATATAATGTACCTTTGAACATGATATAAATAAGGATTATCAAACAAATTATTCATATAAAACCTCAAAAATTTCATTCAAACTCAAAAATAAAACCACAGAAACTTAAACAAACAACAAATTCAATTAAATTAAAAAAAATATCAACACTTTATTCGAATTTGTTTAATTCAGGCACTGAAAAGAAATCTCTTCGGGAGATCTGTTTGGGAGGCTTAATAGATCCGATAATGTCATCCTATGGATAGGTCAGGACGTCTCCTTTGTCCGGCCACTTCCAAGATTTTAAAGATTTCTGCATTGAAGAGATGGTTGCACCCTTACTATCAAGGTTGATAATTTTTCCAGGGTAGATCTCTTTTTGGTAAAGGAAAACAACATATTGACCTATTTCACGAACAACATGGCTGAGATCAGAAAGTTTTTGGTGGTTATATTTCCCATAGCGACATCGATTATTTCATCTTCTTTCTCTTTCTCTATAATTTCTTCGGAAAGATCCAAATCATCATCGGAAGATCCCCTAAGGATAAACATCCATCGCGTTCTTCATCGCTTTCTTCTAATCTTCTGTATTGAGGACTTTTTTCACCTTTCCAACTCTCCTAATTTTATTTTTGCTATATTCAGGTAGCGGTGAAGGCGATAGGTTTTCAGTTTCAGTTTTATCGGGAGTCTCCGTTAGAATTGTGAATTTTCCTTCCTTCCTTTTGAAGTTGGATTTCGAGGTGCTGCCTTGGGAAATGGCCTAATATTTTCTGGCGTCATTGTGCCTTTCAAGTTGTTGAGTTGGCACTTGGTTGAAGTACCAGGCGGGTTCTGTAAAGTTGGAATGTTTGAATTCTGGGTCATGGGTAGACTTGATTCAGGATTTGGTCTGTCGGTTGCGTAGGAAGAAAGAAAATCTTCGTCCGTAAACATGTCTTCATTGGGAGGAAATATGCCAGTTGCAGCGAAGCCACTTATAATATTTTTGCTTGTGGCTCCCTGCTTCGTGGCATTTCTAAATATCTGTGAAAAAATCGTAATCACGCATGACCTACATTGTATTTCGTGATAATGATGCTCTTTAAATCAAAAAAAAGAGTGTTGTACCTTGGATTTGTTTTAATTCACCAACTCACAAAATATGCAATTAAGACCGCTAAAACTTAATTGCAGTATGCAACCATACCGACTTTATCAACATACTGCGCTATAAATTATCAGATGGAGTTACTTGGTCTGAAATCGGCACTGTTCCAAGGTACAACCGTTCCTAGGTACAGCACTCTCCCCTATCATTTGTACTCGATTGTACCCGAAATCTAAACGGAAATTAGATATATTTTTATGGGAGCATTTTTCCGGATCAATAAATTAGTAAAAAAGTAGAGGAAAATTTCTCTAGGGCGGCTCCATTCAAATCGGATACCTTCTGCAGAAATGTTTACGTTCAAAACTAAGGCTTCTACGATTTTTTGAAAATACCTAACTTAACGCCAGTTTATTCAAAAATCTTTATTCCAATTGACCTAAACATTATGTTGCAGGAACCTCGCTCGATGGGGCAGTGCAAACAAGCGCTGTTAGTCGAGGTCACAGTGAAATGCGGTTCGGTCGGCCGCGGCATCGGACCCCGGCTGAGACGATGACCGTATTTCACTTAGTTAAGTTTAGGGTGCATGTTGCATGAATGGTTAGTATATAAGGAATGCCCGCAGCCCCCTGAAGTAATGCGAAAGCAATTTCGAGACGGGGGAGAGGGTAATGCGTAAAAAAAACATTACGTTGCTTAATGGCTCGTAGGCATGAGTAATATATTTAAAATATTATACGGAAACCATTCTTCAATTTTGAATAATTTTTGTGAGACGCTGGAGGCATAAAAGATAATAGTTATTTACTTCTTCTGTTTATTAACCAGGTTCGTCTCTGATATCGACCACAAATTTTTGAAAATATTTACTTGAACGCAACCGTACTCAATCAAAATTTAAAGCTAGCTGAGAGCAATCAGTGGCGAGTAAATAACACGTTCATATGTGTGTACGCAGTGCCACCCCTTAGGTGAGAGGCGTCTTTGTTCAAAGTCATATTTTAGCGAGCCCATAAAACAGAATTTGCAAATTAAAAAAGAATGATTGGAGAAATTTTTTTTTATGTGTTATACTCGATACTCAGTTTGATATCTCCGTTACATATATGAAATATTAGAAAAATCTGCGTTTAGGCACTCATCATCATCAACTTCAGCGTTCATTACTCCATTTCTGGATATACGCCTCTCCTGCTGTTTAGGCACTATCAAAAGCTTTTTGGCTATTCCGCGGAGGTTAAATTGTTTTAAAAGCGGCTTATAAAAATTAAAAGTTTTAGTATTGATCACTACTTAGAACGCTGCGTTCTGTATCACTCATTTTTTAAAGAAACGTTTACTTTAAGATTCTACAAAATATTTAAATATGTTTTCAATTTAGTCCACCGTATTAATGTAAAATAAAACAAAATTATATTTACCTGGAATGATGTATGTACCTAGAAACAGTACTGCGCCGATAGCGTTCTCCTAGATATTATTACATACAGCATTTGCAATTTATAAATTAGTTTGTCAACTGTTAGCGATTGCAGTTATTATGGCGTTAATTGATATGTTTAATTAATTTTTAAAATAATTTAAAAACTCAATTCGCGGAGTATCACTATTATAAGTAATAATGACATCGCGCAACGAAGGGTCTAAATGAGCTGCTCTGATGCGCTGAAAACCCGGTTTAGATTCGCGATCGGTGCTATTCCTTTTATTAGTTTATATTTAAATATAATTAAATGTTGAAGGTAATAACGTATTATTATTTATTTTCCAATACTGTTTATTTAGTAAAAATAATTTTCCTTTTTTATTTGCCAATAGTTTGGTATTATCAAATAAAATAAAGACTACAATAGTAAATAAATTGTTGATACCGGTTACATTAACAAAAAAATAAATTCTAAATTTAAAAATTGTCCAACAACTGAACCCGTGCTTCTCACGTTACAACAGGGCCTCGACAAATCGCCAACATTAATTTCAGCGTTTTATGAGAACGAAATTAGAGGAGTTTTAAACGAGGACTACAGTCTACAACGTTCCAAGTAATGGAATGTTTAAGTTTTTGGAAAAAGTTTTTCAAAACAGTTTCTAAAAATCATTTGACATCGCTGGAACAGCCCAAAAATATTTTTGATGGTGCCTTTACATAGGAGGCACTACCTATTGCAATTTATCCAGAAATAATTGTTCTAATATTTAAAATAACCGAAATATGAAGCTGATTCGCCTTAGCAGGCTCACCTTGTATACGATAGACCATTTATTACATATTTACATATCGTTCTAGCTTTAGCCGCCACAAAACTCTTATTTAGATTTTTTATATCTATCGAATTTATAATATTAATTTTCTAATAACGCTGCTGATAAATCGGTAAGACTTTGTTCAAACATTGTAGATGGCAAATAATTTTTTATTAATTTTATATTGAAAAACGGGTACAGGTTATAAGTTATAACCTATGCATGGTTGTTGAGTTTACTATTCATTTTGTATCGCCTTAGTGTTTATTATAATATATAATAATAGCGTTTTATAATATTTATCGTTCTTAAATGTCCCCCCCCCCACCTTATCACGCACCTCTGTACGGGCACAACCTCCCCATCTGCACGGGGCGGCCCTGTGTCTACGTGGTTTAACCAAGATAGTATTGGCTCCATTGCAATAAAAATAGAGCAATTGCTACAATTTTACGTTGCTCAAAGTAAAGCAAAAAAGGAAATGAAAAGTACAATGGGTACCCGTGTTTCAGAAATTTTTTAATATTAGTAGCAAGAGTATAGAGAATAAGAGTAGCGTTAAAAATAAGACCTCTACGATTTATGAAAGTTTTACTTTAATTCCCATTTATTCAAAAACTGATTAATTAATCGCTATAAAATTTGTCCCAATCCGGCTTGCAACCGTGGGGTGCTAAAAACATTCTCTGGAATTACTGTTGCTCGGAATCGACGTTAAACTGTAGGTCACCGTGTTTCTACCTTAGCGCCTAGGAGAAACACGTGGCAGGGAAGAGGCCGATGTCCGGCAATAGGACGCAAAGGCAGTCAAAGATGATAAACTTTGTGTTATTTAAAAACCCTTACAATGTAGAATTTTTGAGCTCATACTCCAACTGGAAATGATTGTATTTATTGTGTTGTGTGGTGTCCTTTTATATGTACCACAAAGACCTAAAGTTTCATTCCTTTATATCATTATATAAGGAAAATATGGCGAAAGTTGGATATGATCACGGTGAAGGTATGAGATTGCCCCATAATTGTCAACTGCCCCGTGTTTTTGGTGTAAATGCTACTTTTAGTGACTGCCTGTATGCCACGGTTGTTGTACCTTGTATTACTCAAGTTGTAAAACTATAGGTATAGTAGGACGAAACTTCTAGTAGCGAATCTTTAAATCCCTACTCAAATGCGATTATCAGTCAGCAGGTAGCATGCAATCTCTAAACAATAGCGTTGGTGCTCGTTGGCCTGTGCTCAGGGCCGCATTTAAGTTTCTTGGCATTGGCAGTAAAATCCGGTGATGCAACTTTTTATTGAAGCTGGGTATAATTATAATATATATTATAAAATGTTATAATAAAAGTATCAAGGTAAGATTAAATTGAAATTACCGGATGACCGACCATATATTCCCTAAATATTGTTAAATATCTTAACGTTATAATGAATGTTGTTCTCCACTAACGATGCAGGTAAACATGTTAACAATTGTTTGAAATTATCAGCAAAAAAACATTAGCAGTTCCAATGCAGATTATACCAAGACATGAACGCCGAAATGTTTGAAGATTGGTTTTGCATATTTTTACTTCGCAATATTCCAGCAAACAGCGTGATTGTGACAGATAACGCATCTTACCATTCCAGGAAAATTAAAAAGATACCCAAACAAAGCACAAAAGGCACATATTATAGAATTTTTAAGTGAAAATAATGTTTCTATTCCTGGCTATGTGAAAACTCAATCATATTTCCTATTATGACTTGATTTAACGAAACAATGATAAAAACAAACAATTACTCTGTAACTAGATAACGGTTGGAAGTAACATATGGGTTTATTAACATTTTTTGTTTCGTGTAGCATCCCATATCACACCTTTAAGGTTGGACCACACCTTTTGAATCACCCTGTATATGCGGGATTTGAAGCAATTTAAATATTTTAAAAAATGTTGAAAGTTAGGGTTTTCTTGACGCGAGAAATTCAAATTTTTAACAGTTTTTATATTACGTAGTAGGGGACGCCACCTACGACTTTTTTCTAGTCTTTAAAAAATCATAACTTTTTGTGCTTCAGAGTATGATCCTTTTTCGTAAAGATATCAATTTTTAAAACTTTTCTACGTAAAAATGATATACTTTATTGATGAGTAACCGTTTTCGAGTTATTTGGGTTTAAAAGTTTCACTGCATTGCAATCTTATGGGTATACAATTTGTACTTAGTCGATAAAGGCGGCTGTGGTTGTTTCCATGGAACTTAAATGAACGTTTTCCACATCCACATTGGTTGTGGCAGTTAGTTTCCTTGACCACCTCGTAGCCCGGATCTTAACTCGTTGGACTTTTTTTTGTGGGGCGATATGAAACCAATTGCATACAATGATGAAACAAATAGTCGGTTAGTTTAGTTAGTTATTAGAATAAAATGTGTTTTGTAAAAAAGTGGCTATTCATTCCTAATTTCGTACTCAATAGTAAATAATTTTAATACGAACACAACAAATAAGTTAAACTAAAACGGTTATTCGTAGTGACATCAATAAAGTATATCATTTTTCCGTGGAAAAGATTGATATCGATATCTTTACGAAAAAAGATTATACCTTGAAGCACAAAAATGTTTTAAAGAGTGGAAAAGTGTCGTAGGTGGCGCCCTCTACTATGTAACAAAAAAAACTGTTAATTTGAATTCCTCGTGTCAAAAAACCTCAACTTCCAAAATTTTTTGGAATATTTGCATTTCTTCAAATATATTTGAAAAAATCAAAAATAAAAATTTAACTTTGACACCCTGTATTTTGGTTATTATTGACATTTGGACTATTAGACAAATCGTAATATTTGTACACAAAGAATCTGCTATTACCGTATGGCCCCTTAGTTCTGGGACACCCTGTATAGATATAGTTTGTTGGCCGCAAGCACAGACCTGCTTTATTGGTATTATTTTGGCAGACAGACCAGCTTTTGAAATATGAGAAGGGAATTTGCTGCTATTGTAACTTGTCTATGATTGAGGTATTATTTTCACAGGATATGCATTTTTGCAAATTGGTTTGAAATGTAATTCTATACTGTTTGCAGACATAAATCGATGAAAATGGAGAATGAAAACAGATTCCCAATGTATTCATTATACCAAGTTGACTGTACGTTGTTTCCGGAAAGAAAAGCATGAATAAATTAACCTCATAAATTTATAAATTTTTTTCTTATTTTATTGAAATTACAATGGTAAGCTTTGCAGACAGTTTAAAGTATACGAAAGTCCAAATGAACTGAGGAGGGTTCCTTAAAAATTATATATTGAGAACGAAACTTAAAGCATATTTTTGTGATAAAAAATGTACAGCATATTTGACAATACAAATTGTATTGCATTTAAAAGAGCAATACTAATGTCACATTTGATTAATATCGAAAGTGCAGATTGCGGTTTGATTGGATTTGATAGAAAATATACGATTCTAAATACGAACGCTGGAAAGAATATTTTTGCAGTAAATACCACAAGAGCGATAAATAAGTTTGTTGTGTTTTAACGGGTGACATAACAAAATTGCATTAATTGACTTTGGCAGGTATTGTGATTCTAGTTAAAATCTTTCCTCAATAAAGTTGATTTTATTTAAACAGTATTATCCTTACCTGATTGGCGTGTTTTTACACCATACGCAAAAATATGTAACAGAAAAAGTTTTTCTTAGGGGTATTATAAATATTTCACATATCAAATGTCTAGTTTGGTTTACAGTAAAAGTGCTTTGAATGGAAAGATCAGACATCAGTCATATCCCGTGGGAAGCTCACAGAAACATATCTAGAACTAGTATAAAGCTTTACATTGGTAATTGGCCTACCTACTTGAAAGTTTGAAGCCCTTTGTATATTAGCAGTCAAAATTAATAATTCTGCTTAGAGAATGGTATTATTGGTACGGTAATATCGCATCATGTTCTCGCAGAATCACATATTTAACGGAAATTTAATCCTTTCAATATTAGTTGGCAGTAGCGTATAGAAACTGACAATTTTGCTCTGAGGTTCAGTGTAAAATTAGCTTAAAATTCGAAGTACCTTTATATCAAGATTGTAAAGCATATTACTAGACATTTCAACTCACAATATGTGGTAAAATTTATATGAGTAGAAGTAATATGATTAGTATTTTAAGGATGTAAATTCATTTTATGTTTGCATGTTAATACAAATTATGTTTTATGAAAATATCTACGGTTTATCGTTTCCCGCCGGCCAACGGAAATAGGATTTTACGAAATGGCTCAAGCATGAGCGGTTTATTATTTCTAAAACATATTTGTTGCGAAAGGCTACTACATAATTCCCATCCCACCCAGTTTATTCCGACTCAGCACATTTCGTGCTATTCACGGGTTTAGCATGCCCGATCTTTGAAAAAACCCATGTCCCAGACACTACAAATACCCTGGGAAAGGACAGGGCTTAGGATTTGAACTTGAGCGAATTTGATAGAATAACTCCCCAGCCAAGCGCTGCGGCCGCTACTCTACCGCAGTCCTCAACCTTCTCTAAGTCGTTTGATTTCAGTTTCAGCAAATTTCAAATACAAAAAATGTACTTGGTGATTGGAAGGAACTCACACCTGTCTGTACATAATAAGTTACTTTTGTACAAACAAATCCTAAAGCCAATCTGGATCTACGGGATGCAGCCCTGGCGATATGCGGCGAAAAGCAACATAGATAAGATCCAGGTCTTTCAAACTAAGGTGCTCCGAGGTATTGTTGATGCTCCATGGTATTCCATCCACACAGGAATCTGAAGATTCCAACAGTCCGAGAAGAAAACAAAAAGTTTACAGAAAAGCACAAGTAAAGACTCCGTGTCCACGTCAATACAGAGTTGCCACAACTACTGGATAACCCGACTTGAACAGAAGACTCAAAAGGTTCAAATCTGTTCACCCTGTGTAGTGTATAATAATAAAGCAGAGCATAGTGATTCTGTCCACAACACGTCAAGCTTGTGTTTCATTTTAGGAACTAAGAGACAGCAATGAGGAAATCTTAGATAAGTACCTAGTTTTAAAAAACCGACTTTAAAATTGTAGGCTCGTCGATTGCAACTACACTGCTCCAAGAAATGAACGCACCAATTATTAATGTTGCGATAAAAGAAAAGTAGTGGGCTACCTCATCATCATCATCATCACCCAGCTTTCGTTGTCCACTGCTGGACATAGGCTTCCTCCAAAGTCTTCTATGTTTTCCTTTCCTGAGCAATGGCTATCCAATTGGGAGCTATCCCCTTTAAATCATCCGTCCATCGGCTTGGGGGTTTGCCGCTGCGCCGTTTGTCTTATCCGGGGCGCCAGTCGATTATTCGCTTCGTCTATCTGTTGTCTCTAAAGCGTGCGACATGTCCCGCCCATCTCCACTTCAGTTCCGTAATGTGCTTTTACGATGTCTTTTAGCCCTGTTCTTAAGCGTATGGTGTTATTGGGGATCCTATCTCGTCGTGTGACTCCCAGCTCTCTCCAATGCACGTTGGGCCATCTACTTCAACCAAATGCATGGAATGAATGTCTGATACAAACCTGATAGACATATGTTTCTACATCTTTAACTGTTAATAAAAATTAATCAATTTTACATGCACATTTACAATTTACTTGCAGTTTCGTTTTACTTTAAAACGTAGCTAGCATTAAACAATTGCTTGTACGATCAGTCTTATTTAAAACGCAATGTATCTCAGGAAATTTAAGTCGGGATGAGTGTGTCACAGCCCTTATTTTGTCCGAAGAAGGGTATTCTTTCCGCGCTATCGCTGACAGGCTTGGGCCACACAACCATTTCTCGGGTCATCTGGCGTTTCAGAGAAACTAATGAACATGACAGGTGACCAGGGCAAGGGCGACCAGGGCAAGGGCGACCAGGGCAAGGGCGACCACGTGCTATTACCGCTGTAGCAGATCGTTTTCTTCGAATGCGTGCACGAAGAGAGTGCTTTACCACTACAAGAACCCTCCAAAGACAACTTTCAGCACACATAATGTGCAGGTTAGCATTGAAACCATTCGCTAACGTCTTCTGGAAGGAAATGTGAGAACCAGATTACCAGCTACTGGCCCACAGTTGACTGCAGACTACCGCAGACACAGATTGGATTTTGTTAGAAACCACCTGAATTGCGAAAATGAAGATTGGAGACACATTTTGTTCACAGACGAGTCCAGATTTTGTTTGGAGAGCTGTGAGCATTCGAGTTTTTAGACGTCCAAATGAACGATATGCTCAATTTTCCCCCCATGACTGCATTTGGTGGTGGCTCAATAATGGTATGGGGAGGCATATTTTTGACGGCATGCACAGACCTACACATCTTCCCCAACGGCACTTTAAAAGTCAGAGGTACATTACGGATATCTTAGAACAGTATGTTGTGCCATGTGCCCCATACATCGGAGACCACTTCCAATTAATGCACGACAACGCTTGGTCCCACACAGCCAGAATTGTGCAAGAATACCTAGACGATGTTGGTATTCCTGTTATGCAATGGCCAGTCGGAAGTCCCGACTTGAATCCGATTGAGCACCTCTGGGACATTCTCGGAAGACAAGTACGATCCCTTCAACCACCCCCTGCAACTCTTAACGACCTAGGGAATTCATTAGTGGAAATGTGGGATAATCTTGAACAAGAGCAGTTAAGTGTACTAATTTCAAGCATGGACCGTCGTTGTCAAGCTGTGACGAGTCGAGGCGGAAACACAGCCTTCTGAACCTGTAAACTTACAATTTTTCAGTTCTCGAATTTTGATTTTTTAAATTTTTGCTTTGATTGTTGTTAAATTGCGTTGATTGTTGTTAATTTGAATAAATTATGGTTTAGTTTTAAGCAATATCTATGGTTAAACGTACTTCATTACATGCAATATTTTAAACAATATTGCGATTGTTAGTTGTGGTGCGTTAATTTCTTGGAGCAGTGTAGTAACAATAAATTTATACTGATAAAAAACAGTTTTAGTAAAAGAAGCAACAACAATTTTAAGAAGAGTGCAGCATGGTAGTTACATGTAAGTTTATAGAATCTAGGTGCGCCGTTCGTATTCGTCTGAACGTTTTCGTTACTCTAAACCTGCGTTAATAAAAGCCACAAATCTGAATGTGTCATAAAGTAATATGTATATTCGTAAATATTAGTACGTGCCGAATCGGTGCAGCTTTTTAAGGGGCTAAAATAATTCGGTTACACACTGTTTTCCTCTTCTTCGTTCCTGTAGATCCTCAAGAACCACAAGATATTTGGATGACAATCCACGTTTACTTAATAATACAGTGGATACACATTGTACGGCTGTATAACTGGAAATTCTCTACTTTATTTTGTAATTTGTAGTGTTGAAGATGGCTAAAACTTTCGACCCTAATGGTATAATTAAGTTCTGTAACATGAGTTTTAATTGCAATATTCATTCACAATTCGGAAAGGAGATATATTTTAAGATCGAAGGTTCTATAATTTTTAAAAGCGCTGTCTTTGTGTCGTTTTCGACAGAGGCAGTCATCATGAAAATTGTAGATCAAACAACATCCTGACGAATAGGGAAGCGACCAGGGGTTATATTTTCCAGGGCTTCTCAAACGGTTTTCAACTGCGACTCCTTCGGATCAGATAAACATTTTCGTGACCCTTCAACATACAGCATACATTTGTGTTGATTTTGGTGGATTTTCATGGTCGTACTCGTTTGGGCAATTTTTATAGTCAGCTTTTTTGATTTTTACACTATTTTCTTAGCTTATGTCAGCCTTGGATATATTGTCTGCTAGTTGTACGAAACCGCATATTGGTAGATCGTCTGGTAACATAGCTACGGTGACAATAGAAAACGTTAATTTTAGCTTATTTTAACACACTTTAGTTGTAGCCCATTCATGCAATGGACGTAATTGCTTATTATGGCATAAAAACTGAAATGGTGACTTAGTATTCGTTTTTGCTGGTCTCACAGCAATATCCATGTTTTTAAGATTTTAGGCATATTTCGTTTAAATTGCCCCTAATGTTGAAACTGCCGTTTGGCACAATTAGGTGGTAGTAGATGGTAGAAGAGCTGCCATCGCCAATTTTTACACCATTGGAAATTCTACTTTAACACCCGGCCGTTTTTCCTTAAAATTCAAGTTTGAAATACGCATCAAACAAATGTTCTACAAATTCCCTTTCAATAAAACATGTTTTGTCTCTATTTCCACAATAAATGGTTTTTGGCCTAATCTAATTGATTACTGTTTAGTTTCAGTAGGAAATATGTCTGGAAATTTTCCAAGCAAACGAAATGGTCAGTAATGTAATCATTTGTGTATTAAAATACTACAAACGTGTTCTCTCCTTGGAGAGACATATTATGTTGGTTGAGTTTATCAAACAGATCTGGCAAATAACATAATTAGCACATCTAATTTTTATTGTGAAAAAACTAACTAAATCTGAGTTAATTTCGGACAAGAATAGTATTTTACTTCATTTCATCACACTTCTGTTTACAGGAAAAAGTGTTGATAACGTTAACTGCATCCTCTAGTACCGCATTCAAATCTGAAGATATTTTCTTAGCCACTAATTGCTTTCAATGAATCATGCAATGATTGAAGGTAATAGGTCGATTGCCTGTCGATTTAGCTTTAGTTTGAAAACTAACTAATTTTTCTGTTATTATCGCTACTTCGCCAGTACATGCTTTATTTTATTTATACGTTATTCCATTCTCAACAAATATATTCACATGTTTCTACGACCCCTAATAATATTTAGGCAGCTCCTTGGTGGGTCGCGGCCGCCCTGATATGTTCCATAAAGGCAAAGTTGCGTTAGAACGGTTTATCAAGCCTGCCAACACAATCAAGGTCGATACAAGAACGCCCCAAAAAATCAGCTTGTTTGCAATTCGATGTAATACAACGCTCAAGGAAAAGATTAACATCTTATAGATTGGATTTCATATTACACTTCTTTGCGCACATATTATTTTTGAGTCGAAAATCAGAAATTTAATTTCACAGGTATTAGTTTCAATCTCTAGAAAATTGTGAAATTGCAATCTATGCATTAAAAAAATATCAAGTTCAATATATCCCAACAAAGAAATTTTATTTTCTTTCTGGGATTGTCTAATAACCTTAACACAACATTTCCTTTTGAAGTACAGATTTCGTTGTCGTAGGAACACTGCATTTTAACTTTGAGCTCAGAGGTTCGACTTTAATCGTATAATTTTGAATTTGAAATTGAAATGTAATTATTTTTCAATGCGTACCTTTCTAAATTCTTCAGCTTTAGAAAAGTGTTATTAATATCAAAAGTGTCAAAATTATATTTCTGTTCTGCTACCTACAGTTTCCCTGCGTGAAACATAATATATTTTCATTTTTCAATAATATAGAAAAAGGTTAAACTGTGAACGTTTTCAGCGCGTGGGGAAAACTCTGGCCGTTAACTGCCTAAATTAGTTTCTCTGTGTATATCCGAAGATGTGGACCTGTTTAGTATATGAAGTCGGCAAATGCATTCGAAGAATCTGCTTTCAATTCGGCCGGTTAATTTATATTAATATTTTCTACGTTCTGAAATTGTTTTTATTTGAAAACAGTGTTCACTTTAGAAAAGAAAAAAGTTTGCTTGTGCCAAATTAGGTGAATAAGGCGATAGGGCGATTCATCTCAACAACGCCATATTTTATGAGAAATTAGTTCACAATGAGTGCAGAATAGGCAGGAGAAATCATCTTTTCGTCACTTCAATGTAGAATGTACTTTTTACTATTTGTCCTGTAGGTACCAATTCTATACGATGACACTAATTAGCATGGTTTTGATTCTGCAACACATTTTTTTGGGTATTGGTGATTTTGTAATGCCCTGTACGCTAAAATTGAGAAAAAAATTGACATACATAGTTTTTTCGCTACAACTTCTAGTACTTATGGAGTCATTTCTTCGGGCTTAGTCCGCATCGTCGTCAAATTGAATTTCTGTATGGGGAATGCTTAAAAATATCCTAATTCAATAATTGCTCAATGAGTTGCAAATTGCGAGCCGCCGTGTGCGGTCAGGCGTTATCGTGCAAAACACACGATTCTAGAGGTCAGCAATAATCACCTTTTGTTATGAATTGCCCTTTCTTATGTCGTACACGTCTGCATTTACTGTCTTCTACTTAGTAGAAAATCAACCAAAAATATACCTTTTGTGCTCCAAAAACCAGCATCCATAAACTTTCGGTCCTCAAACGTTAGCTTTAACTTTTTGGCTTTGGGAGAATTCGCATGATTCTACTGTATTGAGTGTTACTTGGTTTCAACATTTGTATACTATATTAAAGCCTCGTGGCCAGTCACAGTGTAACTCAGGTACTCATCGCCAACAGTTTTATAGCGATGTAGGAAGGTCAGCGCAGGTCCTCGCAAAAAGATTGTGGTAGTGTAGCTTTTGGTAGCAGTTGCTTATAGTAACGTATGTAAAATTTGAGAAAAATTAACGGTCATTTCTGAAATCATTAAACGTCGGTCTTCACTAATTGTCTTGTTTATTTTTTCCACAAGACTGTCGTTGACTACAGAAGGTCTCCCACTTTATTCTTCGTCGTGCACATTTGTTCGAGCATCTTTGAAATTCTTACACGAACGTCCTTTCTTTCACTCATGATGCCTGGACCATACAACCTCGCATATTTGACTAGAAATGTCGGCAGCATTTTCTTTTTCTGCATTAAGAAAGCGAATCACAGCATACATTTGGCGGGATTTTCAATTCGTAGTGTTCAGTTTAGCTCATCAACTACTGAAGGACCTCTACCATGGATTTGACTACGTTCCTCATTCGGCGGGAATATTTAAACAGCCCTTAGTTTCCTAATAAGCCTCGTATAATAGAGGCTTTCTATTTTCGGTTGCCACTGGTGGAACTGTTGTGTTAAGTCTTAACGTCATTATTGGAAAAAATGATTGAGTTAGTTCTCCTTTGTCGCTAATTGCCCATTCCGACTTGATTTTATCAGATTTTTCCACAGCTGCTATCTCTGTACGTTTTTTAGTTTTTTTAACATCCGTTGATAGTCTTAATCTACCTCCGTTACTTTCATCTCATCTTTTTGAGTCTTTTCTCGTAATGCTTCATATACCAGTGCTTATTCTTAGTAGTATTGATAAATTCCAGGTTCAAATGCATGAAGCTTCTTATGAAATGGTTCTAAAAGGTTTTCTAATTTTGAACTTCATTAGTCCTAGTCCTTTGCTGAGCTCTGGATATTTGTTCTTCATAGAAATTCAGAATTTCGTGGGTATCGTGATATCACATAAAAATTCAATAAGAGCTTCTTTTCCTTGTATTTTGAGTCAGGTAGAGCTCACATCTGTTGCGAATGGATCAGAAATTCTTAGCTCTATTGTCATAGATTTTCATTCTAGGAATAATACTTTCCTTTTTTTTCTCACTCATTCATACTACCGTCCCCCCCCCCC
>JABXWE010018554.1:0-35732 GCA_014611495.1 Limonius californicus | reverse complement strand
TTTTTCAAAGGTTCCCACTTACTTCTTAGCATTTTTGCTGTTCGTATTTCGTGGGTGTTGCCATTAAACTTAACTGCAAGATTTTCCCACTCGCGGTCTTTTGTTTTATTAACCTCTGCATCCTTTTTTTTTATTTTCTAAAACGTTCCTTCTTTCCTCCACTAACGACACCAAAAGTTTAAGTTAAAACAAAACCGTTATTTTAAAATCGTTCACAGCTATAATAGAGATGTTTATTCTCTGTTTGCAGAATGTAAATAAATTTATTTAAGGTTATGTTTGTATAAACACGATTGCATTAGGCCTAAAATTTTTGGAGTATATGACAATTTATACCTTGCAGTGCAGCCAACGTTACACTACTACAGCATAAACCAAGAATAACTAAACTAGGAATAGGAATGCGTGGTAGAACGCTTACGATTATATTCGCAGTATAACTTTTAGGATAAATATATTCTTGGCATAACTATACTAAGAGTTAAACTAGTATTGTAGAACCGGCCCTTAGAGTGCAGCGTTAGTCTTACATAGTACGTTGTTCCGCCGTTCATACAAAAGGTACCCCAACCCTCATTCTTGACCGCAATCACCTTCTGTCATTGTGTGTCGTTTAAGCTACAAGATATTTAACATTTTAATCTCTTACTTGAACCCTTAAAATCTCATTGTGTACACAACAGTTAATTTCAAATACATAACTGATTGCTGCTTATTGTAATTGCTTAAGTTGAAAAGATAATTCACAATAAAAAACTGAAAGGTTATGTTTATTCAATATTGCTTATAAAAAAATAATAATTTGTACAAAATTTGTAAATAAAAATCAAGAATTATAAATTGGAATGTCCTTTAAAATTATTCGTCATCACTATCACTTTCTATATCCAGATCGCTATCACTATCACCACTATTGATATTTATAATAAGTGGTTGTACGTCGTCCATAAGATTATATACTTGCCACATTTTTTCTTCGATTTTCTGTGGTGCAACATTCTCGTAAGCTTCTTTAATTACATTTCGAACATCCGCTTCCTTGAATGTGGAATTTTTTCTTGCAACGTATCCTTTAACTTGGTTCCATGCCATCTCGATGGGATTTAACTCACAGTGGTATGGGGCTAACCGCAGTATTTTGACATCATGTTTTTTTGCAATGATTTCGATTTTGTACCTATTAAACTGTTGTTTGTGTATATTCACTATCTCTAACAATTCGCGTTTTAAGTAATCTTCTTGAAAATACAAATCTTTGGCTATAAGCCATTCCTTTATTGTTTCTTTGTTAGAAGAAGTGTTAGGTATCTGTTCTAATGTCCTGCTATGATAGGGTGCATTATCCATTACTACCACGGTTTCATTTGGTAGATTAGGTATTAACTTAGTTTCGAACCACTCCTCAAATACTTCGCCGTCCATCTCGTCGTGATAATCTTGGGAATTTTTTTGGCTAAAAAAGTCAATTCTGCCCCAGCAACGAACCCGTTCTTGCTTCCTGAGTGAACTAACAAACCGCGGACCTCGTGACGCTGGAGCTTTTAATCCGCTGGAGAGCCCTCGAATGAATGCATCCCTGTGCGATTTAACTGTGGTGTCGGCCCATTCTTTATTGACAGTTTGACCAATGTTAACCAAAGACTCATCAAGGTAAACAATATTGAAATCGTCCCGACGATAATTCCGTATCGCACGAAGATATCTGTGTCTCCACTCAATGGTCTCTGATTTCTCGATCAACAGTGTACGTCTTGTCCTGTTCTGGTAGATAAATTCCATGTCCTTTAGGAGTCTGTACAGTGTCATCGGGATCAGAGTTGACATTGCTTAAAATATCCTTTAGCGTAGGTGGTATATTGTCAAGAAAAAAACTATGCACTTTTTTTCGAACAATACTTTTTGTTCCCTTGCCATATTTGTTATCACGACAACTCAAAATAGGTTCACCTCTTGCACGTTTTTTTTTTGTGGCTGAATCCCAATTGCTGAAGTTGATTCCTTGCGTACTTTGTATAAGGTCCTGATTGATACACCTATCATTTCCGACACTTTTTTTTTGTAATATAATCAACAGACTCGTCTTCTGTCCTACTATTTAGGTTATAATTGAGCACATTTGACAACAACTGCTTTTCGCGCAAGCTTAAGGTTTCTCCCGTTTTTAATTTTATTATACCATCCATGGTTTTAGACAAACTGAACTAAATTGAAAATTTGACCCATGAGGAAAACAATATTTATAGATAATTAAAGAAATCATTTGCGTATACTAATAAGCAACAGATAATGATCATTATGAAAATTAACTTCAGAGTCCATAACTGCATTTAAAACTACTTCATTTGGTAAATTGTTTGTAAAACACATTAGAGAAAATTCTCAACCAGTAACAAATGTTTGCATCATCATTAACATAATTAAACAACCATAATATTACTACACATTAATAATAATACGCTTATTTAATAATCATTTATCAAATAATATTTAGGCTTTTCTAAATTTTAAAGTACCTACTGCAAATAAAATTGAAATTAAACCAACATTCAACCAACTAATTTGTGTAATTTTTGTAATTTATTTAGTAAGCAATTGTGGCGCTCATTATCAAATAACATTTAAGAAAGCAAATTTCTTTCCTTACAAATAGTATTGTTATTGAAGAACCCCCGCAGTTAAATCTTCCTTCGGGGCAAACGCAGGTATGTTTGTAGCGGCAACTCTGGGAAAGTTTTCTCCGTTTAAAATGCATTGGGCTATGCTGTCCATACTGCACTCTAAGTCTGGTACAAACAATAGGTATTTCTTGTACATTGTAATCCCCGACGCTAATGTTTTCGTCAATGCTAATAAATTCTTCAGGTTGAATATTGTTAACAGATGTTTGTTTAATTACTTTATTTAGTGCAACAATGACAGATAGCGGTAGATCGTCTTCCGCATCAAAATTATCAATTTTTTGATTGCAGTTACGTAAAAACCCTGCTTTGGCAAAACAGTTGCTGATAGTTTTCGGATACTGTTTTTGTAAGTTCACTTACAGAAGCAACAGTTTCCATATTTGCCAGAACATGTGCTAATATAAAATTTCTGTAAGTAGTTTTAAAATGCCTAATAATGCCCTGATCCAGTGGCTGGCAAACCGATGTTGTATTGGACGGCAATAACTTTAATATTTTTTATTTCAACGTCTGGGGATGGGATCCAGCATCATCGAGAAATAAGATTATCTTCCTTTTCTGCATTTTCATTTTTTGTCAAATTGTTGTAACCACTCGCTGAAAATTTCCATCGTCATCCACGCTTTTTTATTTGAACGCCTAGTTAAAGAAAGGACACTTAAATTGGCATTTTCCAATGATCAATGGATCTTCTTTATCGCCTAACATATTAGCACAAAATAAGATCGTTACACGTTTTTTAGCCATTTTACAACCGACACACCGTTTATTTTTTAACTCAAGAGTTTTATCGGGTAACGCACGGAAAAACAGCCCAGTCTCATAAGCATTGTACACATCTCTGGGATTATAACTTTGAATTAATGATGGTAGTCTTTCAGTAAAGGTATTCACGTCGTTTTGGTCAACACTGCCGGATTCTCCAGAAATGGATTTAAATTGTATGTTATGGCGATTACGAAATTTATGTAAGCAACCTTGGGATGCCCCAAATTGTTGATGTCCTAGGGAGGCTGCTATTTGTTTGGCCTTGGCTTGGATTAAAGGACCAGATACAGGAATTGATTTATTTCGTGCCTTAAGAAACCATTCATAACATAAAGCGTCAATAGTTAATCCTTGTGGTCTGTGAAAACTCCGTCAAAATTTGTTTGTATGCGGAAAATGGCCGTTCCACATCACAGATTAAAATTAAAATTCGGAACATTCGAAATTCCAAATTTATTTGGTGTTATATTAAAATCACCAGATAAGACTTTACTAATTTGCAGTAAATCTGAATACCCTGAATTTTTCAATAAAAGAGCATCTAGTCGTGCAGCAACAATTTTTGCAATTTTTAAATTTTTACTGGAGTTGCCTTTAATTGTTCTTGCAATTTTTTAATTTTACTAACATTAGAATATACTGTTTCCCCCTTTGCTTTTAACTCTTTTATGGTTATTAAAATAATTTTAAAATGATCAACAGCGTATGCTAAATTCGTCTCAACAGTGGAACTGCTAAATGCTTCTTGGGCTTTTTTTATGCAGTCGGCAGTACTCGAATCGAAACTATCAATGACGCTTTAGCACCTTGAAATTTTTCATGGTAAAACACTGCGGCTTCTATCCACGTCCCCCATCTTGTTAGAACAGGCTCGGGTGGTAGTTGGGTATTTGAGCACATTTCTCCATAAATTTCTCTTCGAAGAGGAGCTTCTAGAAATTTTTGTTTTGTTTTTCATATAATTTTCTGAATGTCAGGGTAGCCCTCGCGGACAGTTTCTGCAACTACATTTGCGGCATCAGCAAGGCATGTGCAATGTAACATAGCCGGATAGAAAACATTCATATTCCTTCCAGCTTTTAACATATAGGCAACATCGTCTGTCAAAAGCAATCTTTCTTTTCCATCACTTCCTCCTTCGGGCCAAAGAAATCGAAAACAATCGTTAATGAAACCAGGAACTGTATTGTTGTTTGTTTTCTCCAGGGGTTTACTGCAAAACAACTGCGATGAACCATATTTGCAATTACCCGCCCATTCGCGTCTGCAGTTTCGTCCACAGCAGCCCAAACATTACTTGTACCATAGAGCAATAATATCTTTATTGCTCTATGCTAGTATCTATTTCCGCACGAATAAAATCGATTTTTTTGTTTGTGGCTATATCTAGATAGTTTTTTCGCAGTGTGGATTCTGGAGGTATATGATTTTTTAAATATTTTTCGAGAAATTCGCGGAACTTGTTGCATTCCAATTTATACCACGGTATATTGGCAGCTAATAGCGCTTGGCACAGATCAAGTGAAAAGGTACCGACTTCTGGATCGAAACTACTTTGGTTTAAAAAGGTCTGAACACTGTTTCACCTTTTATTGCTGTTCGATTGATGTAGCGCGGTCTCTATGTGCTGATCCAAATGATACTTTTTTGAGCATTTGACCTATTTAGAAATATGAAATCATGGAACATTTCATAGAGATAAACTTCATAAAAACATACCTCCTCCGCGCAATTTTGACAATAACTTACGTTGCCGTCGGTAGTAAAACACTCACTACCTTCCACTAATCGACGTAACGTGCAATTTAAACTCACTCTTTCTTTAGGCATTTTGATATCTACCTTTATACGTCTATTTGTTCCCACTATAACAACTGCTTTCAAATGCCATAAGCAGTTTCATGCACTTCTGCGGAAATTTCCCGTAAACTTGGGGAATTTGCAGAAAAAATCCAAACAAGGGAAAATGTGAGCTGTTTGGTTGGAAACAAAATTAAAGAATTTGCAGATTTTTTAAACAAATTTTCTGTTTTGTGTTAACAAAACATTCATTATGTCGACGCATTTTCGTAAACAAAACAGAAATTAAAAATACAATTCCTATAAAGCGTCGTAACGACAACCCAAAACTTGGACAAGCATTCTAAGGCAAACGGTTGCCTTTACGCGTATGAACTAAGAGTACCTTATTTTTGTACTTTTTAATTCTCTTTCAGAAAATAACATACAATTTTAAAATGTTCTACTAATAACAAAGTTAGAACTAATATAAAATTTCAGTGGTAGATAGGTACCCAAGAGACTTCCTAGGATAGCAAGGGACTTTAAGAGCGAGAATAACAAGTAATGGAAATGCACCATGACCCGTAACTGCAAGTGGTACAAATACGTACCAGACTCACTTAAAGGGTTAAAGGAATACCTTTTTTAAAAGACGCAGTGGAAGGAGATGGACATGAAAATCGCCAAACGGAACGTATAAAACGTAATTGACTACATTCTTAGCAACAACAAAGAAATAAATATGAAATACAGAATGGTACGATCTCTGAAAAAAACTACAAACGTTTAAAAAAGCAGAGAAATAAATCCAGTTCAATAGAGAGAAAATCTTCAAACAACATCAAGGCAGAAGACATACAAGTAATAAAAGAAAAAGGAGTACAAGAAATGTACAACCACGTAGAACTTATGCTGAGGAAGGCAAGAAAAAATGCACAGGACAAAAATGGTCAGTTGCAATGAAAAAGGCAATAAAGGAACAAGCAGAGCTAAAAAAGAGATCAGGAAAATCGATTGCTGCGAAGTAAACAAATTAACTAAACGAGAAATAAGAAAGGACATTACAAAAGGCTAAAAGCAAAAAATACAAACTATAATAGAAGAAACGGGGTTGACTAAACAAACGAAAACAGAATAAACAACGGCTGAAACTGAATGACTTAAGTAAAAATTGGCAATAACAAGATGGAGTGAATAGAGGATGATGAAGCAATGAACAATGAATGGTCAGTAATACAAGAACTAATATTAGCCATAAAGGAGGACTGGGCATCAGGAAGTGATGGTATAACTAATAAACAGATTAAACATGCAACACTGCAAATGCTCCAACTCATAAGAATATTGTTCAACGAAACCCTAAGAAGAGAATTGCTAGCATCCCGATGGAAAAGATCAATAAACAATTTGGTATTTAAGAAGGGAAAAAATGAACTCATATAGTATTACCCACCAATCAGCTTATCCCCATGTACATGTAAACTTTTCACGACCATACTCAAAAATAATATTAAATTAAGTTAGATCAAAACCATAAATTTACCGTTCGTTTCCAACTCACTCGGAGATAATTCTTCATTGATTTTGGTTTGATGCCAGACATCGCATGTAGATTCTGTAGGGTTTGATAGCGAAGTCACACTGGTAACATCGGGTTTAACATCTTCATTCATATCGGCTAAACTATCCATGTCGATATATACACGTTCTGCTGTAGTAAACAATTCAGAAGTACTAAACTGTAATTGTATAAATATGGGAATATACCTCACCTTTATAGAAAAGAGTAATAGTAAAAAATATTATTAGTGTTAGTCCAATACTTTTTTATTTAACAACGCTTTGTTATGTAGAACAATTCGGAGTTCTGTCAAAATATTCTTTCAGGTTGAGCAACCTGTGAAATGATTATGTCATTTGAACTACTTTTCATCCTTATACAAGATGAATCGAAGAATAGTTTACCAACTATTGATGTTAAGGAGGCGGTGTCAACTCGGTTAAATCAGTTTACAGCTCAAAAGAAGCGACATTAAAAGTTTGTAGCTTGAATCTGATCTCAATTTACTTAATATGTAAAAATAAGAATAGAGTTGGCTTTCGTTGAAGTATTCGTTATACCAAATACACTTAACTATCAATACAGGAAACTCCGCTTTAAAATAGGCGACTCCCACTAACAGCGCCTCTGCCGTCTTGAGTTGTAAACTAAAACGTTTATTAATTGGAACCGTGCATAAAAAATTTAAATATATTGAATAATACGTAATAGTTGCTAATAAAGTGGGGGAAAATGGTTGGAAGAGGTAGTATTTGTGCCATTTATTGGTGTAACAACTACAAAATTCAAGAAAAGGCAAAATGTTTCTTTCGTTTTCCTAAAAATCATAACATGTAAGTAGTGAGGTTATGAATTTAATATTATTATAAAATAATTAAAACCAGGGCAGTTAAGCATGTATACAAGACCGAAAAGACACACTTTTGGTAACTTAATGACTGCATCTAAGTTCCTTCCTAATATTTGGTATCTATAACTAATTTTTAATTACTTTAAGTATGTTAGGGTTACAAAATATTTAGTAGTTTACCTATGTAGTTTGTAAGATGGTATAACCGTTTAGGCTTACTGGGAACATGTAATTTCATGCTGAGAGAACTCGTCCCTTGCTTCTGGTGTTATCCTTCGAGCAAGCAACAGTGTCTCGTGTTTGTAGCTTGTTTAATAAATCAGTTTTTACTTTGCCTAGTATCGGTGTGTGTATTTTTTGCTATTACCTCATCAGGTTATGGGCCCAGACGTTTTTACATATGTGGTTGAACTAAAAATCGTGTAAAAAGTGTGATCTGCATCGTATCTAATCGAAATCGCGACGGGAGATCGGTAAAATGGATTTTAAAGAGCAAATTGACAAGTTACAAGGAGCTGGAAATTGGAGTAAATGGCAGAAACAAATTAAATTGTTGCTGAGACATCAGGATGTTTTAGACGTTGTTAACGGAAGTCAAGGTAAACCCGTGGAACCTAATGGTGACGGCGTTAGAGAAGCTCAACGGAAAACGTATGAAACGGAAAGGAAAGCATTTATAAAGGCCGACGCTCTGGCGCAATTGATTTTAGTAAGTAGTATGAACGATATTAACGCCGATTTGGTTACTACTTGCGAATCCGCGAAAGCCACGTGGGAGAAGCTAGTGTCGGTGTATGAACAAAGTTCCGGTCAGAGGGTCGATAGACTGTTGGAGCAGTTTTTCACCACGTGGGAAAAAAATGCAACAGAAGATATAGCGACGCATGTTGCGCGTGTGCAGAAAACTTTTACCGAGCTAAATGAGGAATTAAAGCGATTAGCGAAAACCGAATTACCGGACTTGCTACTTATGACTCACGTCATGTCCACTCTACCAAGAGATTACTTCGAGCTCAAAAGTGTTTGGGAATCGGTACCTGTAGAAGAACGTACGATTAACAAATTAACCGAAAGACTACGATTAATCGAAATGAGGTTGCCCGGAAATCAAGATGACGCAGCGGCGCTAGTGGCAAAGTCAAAATTCAAAAGGTACGCGGAAAATGAAAAAAATGAAAAAAGAAAACAAGTCAGAAAGGGTGCCGATCACATTTACAGAATGTGAGTCTTTAAAAGAAGAAAGTGTAATTGATCAGGCTCAAGAGGAAGCTGATACAGAAGAAAATGCAGTTAACTCACGCCCACAACGCAGCTGCTTCTTCTTCTTCTTCTTCGCTTATCCTTATGCCCTTTCAGGCGTCGGATGTGGGTTCCATGTCCTGCATCCATTTCCTCCATTCTTTCCTATCTCTTGCTAGTGTTCTCATCTCCTCTATCGTTTTTCCTCTTTCCCTCCCTATTTCTCGGATTTGGTCCATCCATTTTCTTCGTGGTCTTCCTTTTTTCCTCTTCCTTGGTTTTCCTATCTCCATTATTTTTCTTGCGATTCTTTCGGGTTCCATTCTTACTATGTGTGCATACCAGTTCAGTTGTTTCTTTTTTATTTTTTCCATGATTGGCTCTTGTTTTGTTATTTCTCTAATCCTGTCGTTTCTTATTCTATCCCATTTAGTTTTTCCCGCGATTTTCCTAAGGTGTTTCATTTCCATACCATTTACTTTATTTTCATCTTTTTTTCGTAGCATCCAGTTTTCGCACGCGTAAGAAATTGTTGGTATTGTTATTACATTATGTATTTTTCTTTTCACCTCTATATCTATGTCCTTGTGTCCTAAAATTGTTTTATTTATTGAATAGTATAATCTTGTTGATTTATTGGCTCTGTTTGTTATCTCGGCCTCTATTTTCCCATCCTCCGTTATTAAACTTCCCAAAAATTCATATGTTGTTACTCTTTCCAACGTTTTATTCGTGCACTTGATTTCTTTGTCGATCTGGCTGTCAATTTGTTTTTCATTTACAAGCATTGTTTTTGTTTTGTTTATATTTATTTCCATTTTCATGTTTTCAATTTCTTTAGTCCAGGCGTTTACTAAATTTTGCATTTTGTTCTTCTTATCTGCTATTAATACCACTTCATCTGCGTATAACAGGCTGCCTACTTTAATTGCTTCGAGATTCCTATACCCTATTACCGTGTCCATTCGGTTGTATTTTTCTTTAATTTGTCTGATAATTTTGTCCATGATAATGATAAACAATAGTGGACTTAGGCTATCGCCTTGTTTTATTCCTTTCTTCATTTCAAAATCATCTGATCTTTGTCCCGCCATTTGCACTCTTGCTTTAACCGTTTCATATGTATTTCTTACTGCGTTTATCAACATGTTAGGTATTTCCAGTTCTCCCAGGGTTTTCCATATTTCCCTCCGGTCTACCGTATCGAATGCTGCTTTTAGGTCTATGAATGTTAGGTATATTTCCTCTCCTTCTTCTATCTTCCTTTCTATTATACTTCTTAAAATAAATATGTTGTCGTTTGTTTGTCTGTTTGGTCTAAAAGCTGCTTGTTCTTCTCCCAGTTTCGATTCCACGTGTTCTCTTAGTCTTTTTTCTAGGATTTTTGTATATAGCTTGTAGCTGGTTTGGGCTAAACAGATTGGTCTGTAGTTTTCACATTGCATCCGTATTCCCTTCTTGTATATCGGGATTAAAAGATTATTTTCCCAATCCTTCGGGATTTTTTGTTCTTCCCATGCTTCTTTACATTTCTCCCATAGCCAGTCAATTCCTTTTTCCCCCAGCCATTTGATCGTCTCTGGTGCAATGCCGTCTTCTCCGCTTGCTTTTCCAATTTTGATTTTTTGTAATGCCTCTTCGACTTCTTCTCTCTTGATTCTCTGTTGCTGTTCTACTTGTTTTATTCTTGTTATTTTATCATCTGGTATCGTCGTGTTATACTTATTTGTGTAATGTTCTTTCCATGTTCCAAGTATTTCTTTTGTGTCTGTTAGTATTTGTCCCTGTTTATTTTTAATCGCTTTTATTTCTTTCCTTTTATCTCTCCTTAATCTTTTTATTTTAGTCCAAAATTTTCTGTAGTCTGTGTTGTGTACTTCTGTTATCTCCTCTCCAAACTCTTTCCAGGATTCCTTTTTTGCTCTTTTGATTGCGTTTTTCGCTATGTTTCTTTTTCGGTTATATTCTTCTTTGTCTTGCTGTGTTTTTGTTTGTGTATATTGTTTCCATGCCGTTTTCTTTTCTTTTATCAGTCTTTGTACGTCACTATTCCACCATCTCGTACTTTTAACGTGTTTATTATATTTCCTCTTCCCACGTACATTCTCTGTTATCTTCAGCAGTGTCTCTTTGAAGGCTATCCATCTTTCTTCTAAAGTCCAGTCTGTTCTTCCATTCTCCAATTTTTGGAATTCTGTATCTGTCTCCTTCTGGTATTGTTCTTTGTTTTCCGTGTTTTTAGCTTGTATATCGCTAAACTACTGTAGTTCCTTATTTCTTCCTTGTTGCTTAGTCTTACTTGGTATTCTGCTCTCACTAATCTGTGTTGTGTTCCCAATTCCGCTTCTTTTATCGTTTTGATTTTCTGGATTGTCTCTGTTAAATCTTGTGTATATGTTATGTAGTCTATCAAACTTTTAGCGCTTCGTTCTTCTGCCTCAAAAGTGTATCTGTCTTCTTTTGGTTGTTCCCACATTGTGTTTCCTATTAGTAGGTCGTTTCCTTTACAGAACTGTATCATTTTTATTCCATTTCTATTTAGTGTGTCTTCTCCGTGTATTCCCATACATCCCATTTCTCTGTTATAGTCTTTTCCTACTCTACTGTTCCAATCTCCCATTATTATTGTCTTCTCATTTTCTTCTTTCATTTCGTCCAGTATTTGTTGTAGATTCGTGTAGAACTCTATCATTTCTTCCTCTGCTGTTCCTTCTACTGGCCCATAGATTTGTATGATGTTTATTATTTCTTCCAGTTTTATACTAATTGCTATTATTCTCGGGTTTATTGCCTTAAAGTCTGTTATTCTTTTATTTATTTCTTCTAGTATTCCCACTCCTTCCTTTGCTCTTTGTTCTGCTTTCACTCTCGAGTAGTACAGTATGTGTTTGTTTGTTAAGTTTGTACTTCCCTCACCCTTTTTCTTGGTTTCACTTAGTCCTAAGATTTGTATGTTATTGCTATCCATTTCCTCCGTTATTTCAATCTCCTTCCCTGTTAGTGTATTTATGTTCCAAATTCCTATCCCTATTCCGTAATTACAAAACAACAATTTTCTAATAGGTAGCCTTCAACAATAACAAAATGATAAATAGAGAATAATTAACGTTTACGGCTTTAAACCTGTAGTCGGAACGATACCTATTGTAAGTATCGCGATAACGATACCAAACCAAACTTTTATTAGCGAATGTTGAAATCCCTACTCAAATGCGATTACCAGTCGGCAGGTAGCATGTAATCTCTGAACAATAGCGTTGGTGCTTGTTGGTCTGTGGTCAGGGCCGCATTTAACTTTCTTGGCAATGGCAGTAAAATCCAGCGATGCAACTTTTTATTGAAACTGGGTATAATTATAATATATGCAGGGTCCGGCAAAATGTATTACCCGTTTTATTTCTACAATAAGAGAAAATCTAATCAACTATTCATTACGGCAGCATTTTAAAATGAAAGAGTAGGTTTTGAAGATTTTGTTCTATACTTTTAGAGTTTGCAAAATTTGGTCAACAGAACACCGTATCTTTTGTGTTGAGAAATTTATCGAATTTAATTCAGTCATCGCTGTCCAAAGGTGTTTTCAGCACCAGTTTACTGTTCGTCAATTTCCTAAGCATGTAAGGCTACTTTGTCTTGGATTTGTAAATGGAAAGAAATAAGGTCAATTGCGAATAAAATGTCATGTGGAACGATCTTAACAACGAAAGGGTAAGAAATGCAATCATTGCTAGCCCAAACAACAACCTGCCGCCCTAGATTTCTCAGACCGAAGCATGCGAAGAACGTTAAAAATAATGAATTTTTGCCCGTACAAAATCGCAGTAGTTCAGGAATTAACTAATCAAGATAAAATTAACAAACTTCAATTTTATCTCAATTTTATGAATCTTCGTAACCATTATGAAGATATTGAAAATTTTCTCTTCATGAGTGATGAAGCACACTTTTATCTTAACGGCGGTGTAAATAAGCAAAACTGCCGATTACTTCCGTGCGCTACGTTGAAATATTGCAAGCATTCTTTTTACCACAAATCCAAAACGAATTTCGAAAATATTGGTTTCAGCAAGATGGCACAACAAGTCATATTGCAAAAATTTGTATGGATACTTTACGTGAGTTTTTTCGAAATAGGCTGATTTCTTAAAACGGTACCATTCCTTGGCCAGCAAGATCTCCGGAACTTTCTGCTCTAGATTATTTTCTTTGGGGCCATTTAAAAGGTAGAGTGTATGTGAATAAGTCCAGAAATTTGGAAGAGTTAAAAAGGAACATAACAAACGAAATAAATGCTATTCAACGGGACGTCCTGCAAGCAATTATGAAAAATTTTGAACCGTGAGCTAAGCAAGTTACATGAACGATGTTGTAAACAAATTTTTAATTTTGCGCTGCTCTTGTCATCTAATGCGCAGCGTCGGACAACATGAGCAAAATTTTTTCACAAAGTACAATTTCGGGTAAAACAAATTGACAAATCATCCTGCACAAATCGGGTAATTGTTAAATTATTTGTTTTTTGAAGTTGTTTGGAAGCTATTAAATATGATTTGCTTAAAATGTCTTCATGAAGAATTCCTATTAATAAATGACCAATGTAAAGGCCACATTTGTCCGTACTTTCATCTACGATTACACATATAAGCAAAATTACTACCCCCTAATTGTCTAATTTCAGACATTGTTTCATTGTAACAAGAATTTACATAATTTTTTCGTAAGGTGCTTTCGTCGGGTACGATTTTAAAATAACATTATTTAATTTCGATAACGGTATATTAGACGAAATTAACTCCTTATTAAATTATTCTTGTTCCGATTTTTTGGAACTCTTCCCTGAACATTGAGGCATGGTTTGCTGAGACCAATTGCTTCGCTTCTGTTTTTCACATTTTGCAATATGTGAAGGAGTTTTTAGTGTGCTGATCTACCAAGGATTTTCTCTCAGAAGACACCTACAACGACAAATAATTAAATATTAATATAAGAACTTTTGATACTCGTTAAAAACAAAAACAAGCACTACCTTCCCTGTCATGACTTTGTTTTAGTTACGTACATAATAATATGAAAAATAATTTTAATTTATATAAGAACAATTATTTAACTTACCAGTTTTCTGCAATCTCGTCAAAATATTTTGTCGCCATCCATTGCTAGGATTGGATATAGTTTAAACCATGAAGCAATCTTGTTCGATTTACTCATTGTAAATATATAATATGTACAATATTCGCAAAATATCAACACTATCGGAATATTGGACACATTGTAACGACGAGAGAAGATTCTGTTATAGGGTTACTCAATGAGAGAAAATACTTTGCAAACTACAAACAAAATGTAGGTATGTATCCCACTCAATATCCACCCTCCATTGATAAACAAGAAACCAGTAATAAAATGGATTAGGTCGGTACTTCAAACTTCAAACTGTTGAGAATTCCAGGCACAGGTCATTAGTTGTCCAGCTGTGAATTGTCGGTGATCTGTGTGCACTACTCGGAATTTCATAATCTTGTTTTGACCACTTGACGAAAATTTACAAACGAGTAATGCAAAAGGTCAAAATATGCAAGTTTATGCAACTTTTCCAAAAATATGCAGCGAATACCCAAATATGCAATAGATTCAATCACTAATTAGCGTTAATTAACTCTTGTCAGTGTAATTCGTCCACATAATTGACTATAGTCAAAGATAAGCAAAAATTAAAATATTTGCGTGTTGCATATAATCCGCTCTTTAGTAATGAGTATTGCTATTGTTAATCCTCTCAATGTGGAAAGGATAAACAGCTTAACATACAGCCTCAGGGTTTTACATTTTAACGAACATTTACATTGCCACCTAGTATCTAAAAGGATTAAAGGTTTAGGAACTGAAATTAACTATTATTTTGATATTTTCTAAAGTGTTCCGGTATAATTGTATCGCCAAAGTATCGCATACCCGCTGTATTCGATAAGTTAAAAAATACCGTGATACCAATACTTTTTTAAACTGTATCGCGATGTAATAACCGATACTCAAAAACTATCGCGATACTTCCGACCACTGCATTAGACCAAAGTTTTGCGAATACTTTATGTACTTTTTAATATTCCACTCTCCCAATTTTGAAATGTATATTGGTCGCGAAAATTTTTGATATTGAAATTTTGACGGAAATACGCGTTTTGGACCTCCGGAGTATGTGCGTATGTGTGTGCCTGCTTATGAGTGCGTGCGTGCTAGCGCGAACTACTGTGGAGCGCCCCTTATCTAAAAAAATTTTCTATGAGTTTTCGAAAATTTAGATTTGGTTACGTATCAAATGCTCGTTTTTGTAGTAACAATATGCAAGTGGCATAGTATTGTAAAGCTATGTTTGCGTACATTTAAAATGCAGAGTAAAAGATATCGATATCTATTTGAAAATCTGAAATTCATATAACATGTGATCAAAACGTTTCCAAATTGGGGAAGGCTATGAAAATTTGTAGCGTGTCTCAGATTGAACTATAAACAAATGCCAATTTAAACAACTGTCCAATTAAAATAATTTATTCGCCTATAAAAATCTGTTCAATCTGGTTGTTGTAATTTATTTACTTTCTAAAATGCGTTTTATTGCCACGAGATACGCTTTGAGGTTAAGTTCACCTTGCTTGTGTTTACATTCGAAGAAATAAACACAAGGTACGGGCAGTAAAGGGGTCTA
This sequence comes from Limonius californicus, assembly GCA_014611495.1. Taxonomy (NCBI): domain Eukaryota; kingdom Metazoa; phylum Arthropoda; class Insecta; order Coleoptera; family Elateridae; genus Limonius; species Limonius californicus. Next base: position 20,148 of record JABXWE010018554.1, on the reverse strand, counting down.
GGACACTTCGCCCAAAGTCTATATCGCCCAACGCTATATTCTGCCCACAACGCCCAAAAATTACTAGAGGGACGCAACGCCCATCGCGACCACATTGCTCAATTCTGAATATGACCACAACGACCAAAATGTCCACAACGACCAAAACGTCCACAACGCCCAAAGTTAGGACAGTAGTTACAGTAGAATTTATCATTTTCATGTGATGAGCCTGTACATGCAAAATGACATACAGATTTTAATAATATAACCTGTATCTACTTTTGTAGTTGGACGATGATTCTACAACGGTAAGTTCAGATTGGGCGACGTGTCTTAACTTTGGGCGTTGTGGGCATTGTGGAGAGTTTGGAATTGGATGATGTGGTCACGGTGGACGTTCTGTCCCTGTCCTAACTTTGGGCGTTGTGGGCATTTCGAATTGCGCGATGTGATCGCGTTGGGTGTTGTGTTCCCCACATATGTTAAATATAACCAAAGTAAATAGGCAAGGGGCCGAGCTTCGCCGAAGGAAAATTTACGGTTATTTAGGAATGGGCGATGTGGTAACGTTGGGCGTTCTGTCCCTGTCCTAACTTTGGGCGTTGTGGTAATATTCAGAATTGGGCAATGTGGTCGCGTTGGGCGTTGTGTCCCTCTAGTAATTTTGGGCGTTGTGGGAATATAGCGTTGAGCTGTATGGACTTCGGGGGAAGTGTCCAGGTCCCCGGTAAAGTACAACAATTATTTTAAGGCAAAATCTTTAAGGCTTTGACTTAGGGATTATCTGTAACTGATAGGGTACACTCAGGTAGAAGCAGCCAACGTATTCAGGTAAATTCTAAAATATTTACAAAATTTTACACATTTTTATATCATATACATATTCCTTTTTCCTTTTTCATTACATAGGAGTAAAACGGGGAGCATTGATTTTGAATTTAATAACGAATTGGAAATTGCAAATGGCACACCGCACACTAATCTAAACTAGTTAAATAAAAAATATTTAATTGTTTATAACTTTTACCTAGTTCTTAAGTTTTTAACTATTAAAGCAGATTTTAACGTTTTATACTTGTATAATACGTGTTAAAGTAATTAATTAACTAATGCGTATATCAATGAAAATGTTAAAAACATCGGAAGAACGAATTATTCCGAAACAGCTTATAAAATAAATAATTAAAATCTACTACTATTATCATTAAGCTTACTCATCCGAAAAACAAATAGAAAGGGAAATTCTTTACTTCATTGCTAATTTTCAAAAGTTTCTATAGAAGCAAAATATTGAAATACCATTAGGTTTCCATTTAAAATACGCACACCGAGTACGGACCTGTAGACTAGTAACAACCGCTCGTTCTTTTGTTACGGCATTACAAGCTTCGCACTGAGAGGAAATGACAAGATAACAGCAGCTCAAAGATTCGGCCTTAAAATAATGATTGTACTTTACGTAACATGACAGCTACGACATGCCTTTTAGCACTCACAGCCAACCCTACTTTTAAACCTCTGTAATCGTTCGTTATCTTTCCGTTGTAACCAAAAGGAATGCGATCTTATATCAAACATATTCATACCGAACTTAAGATGTCATGTTGCACATTGTTTCTATGATCTGGCTGTATTATCTATGTATTTTATTACGTCGCCACATATCCATAACCAATACACAGTTACAGACGCAGATATGTACGTAAAACAAACAGATAGCCATCGTAAGCAGTTTGTGTTAAATGGGTGATCTTTACAATCAGGGTTGCCAAAAATCCCAATATAATATCATTGTTTTTTGAATAAATAAAAATAAATAAGAGAAGTTGTAACTCAATTTTCATCCTCTGTGGGTGACATAACATAGTTATTATATAATCAAGGTAGAGTTACATATACCACCAATTCGCAGAACTACATGTGCTATGACAATAATTACCCATTTCGAAGTAAATTACAATACGGGGTGTTTCACAACTACTCGTAGTATAATAAAATATCTGCGTTTGGTTGCTGATGTTATTTTTAGTAAAAAAGTTCAACAAACGTAGGTCCTATTTTAACCACGCAACTACAAGGGATCAGAATTTTAATAGCATAATTAATGTAAAACATTAGTATAAAGTTTCCTGTAACAGAACAAATCAAAATACTTAAAACACGAATAAAAACTTGATTTCTTATAATAAATGCTGAAACTGTGCTTTTTGAGTTTTAATACATTTTTGAGACCAACGAACCAGCGAACACCAACCAAACGTTACATTGTTGTTACGAATTACATTTGCCGCATCGATAGATTCTGTAATTGTCCAACACTGTACACCAGCTCATTTAGATGTGCCCCAAGATGAATATCCATGGATATCTTGGAGGCCCTATGACAACTAATAAAACTTTGATATCCTGAACTATAGTTTCGTAACTATTTAGAATAAGACACAAGGCATATTTTACCCAAAATGAACTTCGCAAGAATTTTTACATTACTTGTGTGAAAACCTTCTACATGGTGGTGAATTTTTCACAATTGGCATGTCGGAAAGGATACGAGATACGAGGTCGGTTAAATTAGAGAAAAGCTGCACTTTCTTATAGCGATTGAGAATCTGAAAAGAAATCCTGGATATTTGGATTTTCTCTTGATTTATCACGAAAAAGATACACGAAAGATACAAAACATGAGGAAGTTATAGGAAACCACGGCTTCGGGACCAGGAATAACCGAGGAAATACTCTAATAAACTTTCTGAACCAAAACAAATTGTTTGCAATGAATACCTTCTTCGAAAAAAAGTGAAATAGAAAATGGACGTGGAAAAGCCCGGATGGCGTGACTAAAACCGAAAATGTCGGATCAGAGGATTTGCCCGACATAATAATAAACGAAATACAACATGCCCTACAACAACTTAAGAATAGACGATCACCACCAGGAAAAGACGGTATAATCCCAGAGATGATAAAAGCTTGTGGCACTAAGGCACATGAAATAATAACTTTGCTATTTAATAAACGCTTACACGAAGCAGACATACCAGATGACGGGAATAATGGCATAATTATCCTACTACAAAAAAAAAAGGGATATTAAAATACTGGAAAAATACAGACCTATCAGTCTTCTCTCGTACCTTTATAAACTCTTCACAGGAGTGATACTAAATAGGCTAGCAAATAAACTAGATTGTTATCAACCACCAGAGCAAGCCGATTTTGGATCAGGCTACAGTACAAACGAACACCTTCAAACTCTCAAGACACCCATATAAAAGCGCAACGAATGCAACAAACCCATAATTATAACATTTGTGGACTACGAAAAAGCCTTCGATTCAATCGAAACATGGGGCATCATCAATGCTCTCAAAGACTGCAGAATAGACGAGATATATATCCAACTTCGCAAGAATATACAGAAGAAGGTGACCGCTTGCATCCATTTGCACAAAAATACAGAAAAGTTCAAGATCGACAGAGGAGTAAGGCAGGGACACCCTATCTCCCCGAAGCTGTTCACACTTACACAATATCTTTCGAGATCTGAAGTGGGAAGACAAAGGGATAAATGTCGATGAACAAAAACTAAGCAATCTAAGATTCGCCGACGATATCGCGTTAATATCTGATAATTTAGACGAAATGCTGGAAATGTTAAAACTACTACAAGATAAATCATTAGAAGTTGGCTGGAAAATGAACAGAAGCAAGACAAAAATAATGACCAACCTTCCCATAGAAAATATTCAGCTTCCAGTGAAAAAAGTCAACAACTATATATATCTAGGCCAAAAGATCATCCTAGAAAAAGAAAACCAAACAACTGAAATAGACAGAAGATTACTCAGGCATGGGTTGCGTTTGACAAACTAGACACAACATTGTGCAGTCAAATTCCAAACACCTTAAAGAAGAAAGTCTTCGATCAGTGTGTTCTACCCGTCTTTATTTATGGAGCTGAAACAACGACTCTGACACAAAAATTTGTTGCTAAGTTAAGAGTAGGACAACAAAAAATGGAACGTATAATACTAGGCATAACCTTAAGAGATCATAAGAAAAACGAATGGATCAGAAAGCAGACTAAGGTACAACATATTATACAAACAATTACATCGATGAAGTGGAATTGGCTGGGACACGTTGCACGAATGGAATATGACAGGTGGACAAAGAGAATTATACAGTGGAGACCAAGGGCCAACAAAAACTACAACGACGTCCACCAACTAGATGGATAGACGACCTAAAACGTTATATCGGAAGCAGTAATTGGATCGGAGTAGCAAAGGATAGGAAGAGATGGAACAGTTTGAGGGAGGCCTATGTCCTGCAGTGGAAGAATATGGGCTAATATGATGATGATGATGAATTGTCATTTAAACTCCGAAAATGCTGAATAATTTTGATTGGTCTAACCTTAAGAAGACGACAAATTCGAGAATACTTAATTTATTATTTTATTATTTATTATTTATTATTTAATTATTTAAATTGTTCAAAGTGCGCGTCATTATTTATGAAGCAGAGGTTAACCCTCAAATTCAGCGTTCAGCATGGCGATCGTGGAGGCCAAGGAACAGGGCCAAACGTAGCAAGCCATAAATTTTGAAAACGCGCATCTGAATAACCTCGAATGAGAGCACTGTAAGAACCTGCTCTGTCTTACTAGTCCCACTTGTGCTTTCGAAGGGTTACTAATGACAATTTGTCAAGCATATATTCTAAATTTGTTTGGAAAAAATGCAAATATCCACGTCCAGCTCAATGTCCATCGATAAAAAATGCACCCAGAAACGCATTATCTAAAAGACCAGCCTATACGTTCAAAGAATATCGAACTTGCAGCCTAGTCTCTCTTATTAAACGGGGATTCTCTGTTGCATAGTGATGAATTTTTTCCTGTTAAACATTCCCGAGTTTGTAAATAAAGGCTCATAAATCCATAATATTTTTCTCAAAAAATGTGGATCTTTCTGCAGTTTTTCACGAAACCAATAACAAAACTCCAATCTCTTATTACCATCGCCAGAATGAAGAGTTTGTACAGGTGTGGATTTGTAACCATGGTACTTATGTTCCTTGATCATTTTCCTCGTATATGAATCATCAATACCACACTCTTGAAAAATTCTTCGGCTGTAGTTTTCTGTATCAATCGCTAATTGAGCCAGAACGTTCACTTCATTAGCATGTTACGGGCCAAACGAGCTTTTTCGTCGACCCGCAATAGGATAGGTGGAAAAAGGCCTACAGCTTAGCTCAGAGGAGTAGGGGGAGTTTACGGAAATCGCTTACGGGAGGAAATCTTCCTAGTTGTATACAAAATTAGTGGGCGTCACCTTCCAAATCACAGCTGATTGTAGGTTCTCGTGGAAGGCCGAGAAGCCGACAGCTTACGGGAATCGAACTCACCTTTATTGTGCCTCCCTCCTGTTTATAAAGCTTGCAAAATTCAAGCACACACAACTACAAAATACACCATAATAAAAGAGGCTGTGAATTTTATAACACATATAATTAAATTATTGGAAATAACGATACAAACATGACGGCAAATGGCGTTTTTTATAGTTCTTTATTACAAACCATTGATTTGAACGTTCAAGAAAAAAACTCGCCGCCGCTGGCGTACGGTATTTACATTTTCCAAACAACTACGTGGCCAGTGGCGCCGGAGCTTACAGGAATGACACAGTATATATAAAAAAATTACTCTTTACACTTTATAGTACAAAAAAGGACAATCGGCGACTGAAGGTCGCTTCTTATTGCATCAAGAAAAGGGTTCAATCACTTAAAATTTTGCAAGCTGGCGCGAAAAAGGGTTCTTCCTTCGCAATACAAAAAAACTTAGTTCCTTTACCTTGATTACGGAGTAGCGAGAGAGAGAGAGAGAGAGAGACGGGCACAATGTCGAGGTATTTTCTAGATGCAGGTACAGTCTGGGGGTATTTTAGGTCCGGAAAAAAGGTAGACGACTTCTTCAGGAAACTTTGGGACAAAACATTGGTTGGTACGGCCCTGGAAATTAAATTATTTCCAACGGGGTCGGTTGACGTTGAGAGCGACGGGAATTTCAGGCGATTAAAACACATACAGCAACTCTAACAATCACATTTCCAGGGCTTTAAAACTCTTATATCCGATCTTAGATCGAAGGGACAAATACACTTAATTGCCCATACACCAAAGCTCACACTGCTAATTTTTATTTAAATCCGACTTGGTCGAGATAATAATTGCCTAACGCCTAACGTAATATACGATACGATAAAACTCAATTTAGCAGGAGCCGCGAATAAAACCCGATCTTCATAAAACGTCCGTCTGGACCCAAAGATTATTGCCTACTTTATTTTCTTTACGGCCCCCGTAGATGGACATGGCGACCGGAGTCAGCGAAGGTGTAAAATTGACTGACGAGCAACGCAACGCAATCCTGAATTTCCCCAAAAGAATACACCACATTGCAAAATATGGTGCAATGATTCCAGAATAATTTGGCACGTAAATTCGCAGAAAGCGTCCAGGGTTAAGCGCAGACAGAACATAAATCGGCAATTTAAGCCTACAAAGGGAAACTTCGAAATTGGCCTCATCATAAATCAATCTTTAAAAACAAAATAGCGAAAACTGTTATCAACATACAAACTGCAATTAAAATAGAATTTTAATTCCTATAAAGCGGCAATTAAAGCATGACTCTAATCCAGACAGAGTGGCAAAATTTAAATGAACATAACAAGCAATAATTCCTTTTCTATACGACCCTCGCGGTCTTCTAATCCTACAACAAATACCCGAAATTTTTGAAATTCTTGGAAACATAGTTCGGTGGGATAGCTGTGTTTCTGGATACAAATTTGCACAATATTCAGACGCTAAACGGAATCTTTTGCTGTGAATGTAGACATCCTACATATCCTGCTTTTCTTCATCGGTGAACATCTTGGCAATTACAAAACATAATAAAGAAATTCTACGTACATCATTTAAATGCAATCTGTCTATTTTGCTATTGAAACAAATACTTTGTTACATGTCAGTATCAATTGCTTTATAAACGGCGTCCAGTTTGAAAATTTAGATAATCATCTGCTTTTGTTGAGTTTGTTATCCCGTTATCATTAGACCAATAAAATATTTGCAGTATTTAAAAAGTTTAAATGACAATTACCATACTAATTCTAACGTAGACTAAGAGTACGGCATAATTGTACATCTAACCATGTTCAATACCTTCACCGTCATCATATTCAAAGTTTCATAAATATTCTAAGGCAGCTTGAAATATGAGAAGCCCAAGCGAACTTCGATTATTTTTAAGAAGACGAATGAAATGATGCTGGTAATTCAATTCCAAATACAAAGTCCGCATACAAACGTTTCTAAAATAAGAGATTACTAAACTAAAATGCTATGATAGCTTATTTTTTCTATGTGGATATGCCACCTTATCTTTTTAATTATTACGATTTTCAAATATTAGCAAAATAAGTTCGTATTAGAAAATGTAAATTCAATTTGATTCAATTTTTGCTTTACTTGGCTGCCTTTTTAGCATGATTATACTGATTTTTTTAATTAATCCTAAGTATTTTATAAAATACGATAGCAAAAATGACGTAAAATTGATATACAATACTATACATTTGACAAAACTAATACATCTGCTCCAACCCAAATAATAAATTTAGAATTAGATATCTTTACTATCATTTTACACAAAGTTAACTAAAAGTGTATCTCTGCTATTGTTTATTATTTAACATTCTGAAATGAGTTTTTAAAATCCACTTTCGTATCAGGAATCTCCTTCTTCCGGATGGAGTCCCAATAGACCGACAGCGAGCACGCTTCATTGTGAAAATTTACAGAGCAGATGGGCTTCCGAAAATGAATTCCTCCATAATGGCAAATGTCAAAAAGGCTTTCACCGGCGAAGCGTCTGATTTAGTAGATCCCTACGTGCAAGTTTCCTTCGCGGGGCACATGGTATGAGTTTTATTTTCCTATGTATACGTGTAAAGCTACACTACGAAAATTTCAGGGTAAAACGAGTGTGAAGAAACACAGTTACGCGCCCGTTTGGAACGAGCAGCTGGTCTTCACGGAAATGTTCCCACCTCTGTGCCAGAGAATGAAAATCCAGCTTCGGGATAACGACCCTGTAAACCCGAAGGTGATAGGGACGCATTTCATTGATTTGAAAACTATTTCTAACGATGGAGAGAAGGGTGAGCCATCTCAGGTAGTCTGAAAAATGTCTGACCAGTGATAGGACTCCTCAATTTTCTTGTTTATAGGATTTCTTCCAACGTATGGCCCTTCTTTCATTCACCTCTATGGGTCTACGAGAGACTACAGCCTCATAGACGAGCATTCCAGTCTGAATGCTGGACTGGGAGAAGGTGTTTCTTATAGAGCCCGACTGTTAATAGCAATAAGAACCGAAATCACCGATAACGTTGATATGGTACCCACGGAAGTGGAACTGGAACCAACTCTTCCCGTCTCCGAAACATCGTATGGCAAGAACGAGGAGTTCTTCTTATTTACCACCATCTTGGATGCTTCTATGATTGAAAAGAAATTAGGAGATAAGCCAGTGTATTTTGAAATTAGTATTGGTAATGCCGGCAATGCCATAGATGGACATAACGAGTCTACCAAAGAACAAATAGATTCTGATAGCGATGAACTTGGTAAGATTACATTTTTGAAAATGGGTCCTACGTTCTAATTTGTTTATTAATTTTCAGATTCAGTTGTGTCCGACAGCGGTTCTTGGCAAAGCACCACAACTCCAGCTAAACCGATGACCCACAACAAAATATATTACTTCTTACCATACTGGGATAATAAACCTTGCATGCATATTCGTTCGGTTTGGCCAGATTACCGTCGTAGAATGTACAACGCTAATATTATAGCACGAATTGCGGAGAAATTGGTAAACATAGTTAGAAGATTCGCTAATTGTGGTTGTAATTTATTTTCCATTGCGCAGGAGGAAGGTTTATCCGAAGTACACAATCTCGTCGAAATGGACCACTCAGACACCGAAACGAGACTAAAGCAAGTTTTAGAAGAATTAACCGTGGGATGCAATAAATACGCGTCGATTGCGAAGGGTTCGATGACGGGTCCCGGAACTGGTAAAACGAAGCTCGATAAGGAGCGCATGAAGCTTTGTCTCAGAGATATAGTATGTCATAAACCGTGCTGCTAATACAGACCTCCGAAGTAATCTCCTAATTCTCCGTTTCAGGAAAATATCGGAAACATGGCGCGTAATTTACGAGCGGTTGTCACCAAAAGCTCGTTCAAGGAACGCTATAAAACGGCGCAATCGTATTTAACGAAGCTCAAATTCCTTATTGAGGACGTAAGTGGTTTGTACACATGTCGATGATTGATGGTGGCGGGGTTTTGTTTGTAGGCCCAACATGCCCTTCCAGATGTTTTTATTTGGATCATAAGCGGCGGAAGACGACAAGCGTATCAACGAATACCGGCACGTGACATAATTTACTCCATTGTAGAAGAGGAATGCGGGAAAGTATGTGGAAAGGTGCAAACTATGTTCCTAAAGGTGAGTGTTTATATATGTAAACATAATACGTATCTTTCCTTTTTTATTTTTATGTACTATTTCAATGCACAGTTATACTGAGTGTTCTAACTAAAACAGTCCGGTTTGAATAATTTGTAAACTCTAAAATTTAAAAAAAATACCATGTAAGTTATCTACCCTACTTGAAGGAAGTAAAACTGGTTTGGGTACCCGGCAACGAATTTATCAAGCTGAGCGACGGGGATACCTTTGGACCGGAACCCTTTCTAGGGGTCTCAAGGCAGCAAGTCACGTCATCCCTAACTGAATGAAGGATTAGTGGCTGGCAAAACTCGTTATAACCTGGCCCGAAAAATCTAAGTCTGTCTGGTTACTGGGAAGAAGCCGCCGAACTCCAAACCTATTCTTCTAAATCTTTTGAGTGTTGAGAAGGATGCGACATGTCAGACGTGTGGAATGTATGCAGAAATTGCCTTCCACTTTCTAGCAGAATGTGAAGCATCCATACGACTGAAGCACCAAGTATTCGGTGCAGAAGCTTCACAACACAGAGTTGAACTCCCTCGCCTGAATAGACATCCTGGTAGGTGAGGAAGGTTGGGTAAGAGAGAAGATGGGGATAGGGAAGATGTTACGGGCCAAACGAGCTTTTTCGTCGACCTACAACCGGATAGGTGGAAAAAGGCCTGTCGCTAGCTTAGAGGAGTAGGGGAGGTTCACGGAAATCGTTTACGGGAATGAAATCGTTCTAGTTGTGTACAGGGAATGTGGAAATTAACGGGCGCCACCTTCCAAATCACAGCCGATTGCAGGTTCTCGTGGAAGGCCGAGAAGCCAGCGGCTTACGGGAATCGAACTCACTTTATTGTGAGTCCTTCCTGTTTAGAAAGCTTGCAAAATTCATGCACACACAAATATAAAATACTCAACAATAAAAGAGGCAGGGAATTTTAAAACACTTATAATTAAACTATTGGCAATGATGGCAAAGAGCGATTTTATACTTCAGTATTACAAACTGTTAATTTGAACGTTCAAGAGGAGGGACTCGCCGCCCCTGGCGTATGGTATTTAAATTCTCCAAACAACTACGTGGTCAGTGGCGTCGGAGTTTACACGAATAAGACAATATATATAATTTTACAAATAGTAGTACAACAGAAAAGAAATGACAATCGACGACTGAAGGCCGCTTCTTGTCGCATTAACAAAGAAAGGTTCAGCCACTTAAAAGTTTGCAAGTTAACGCGTAAAAGGTTTTTCCACAACACAAAAAAACTAGTTCCTTTAGCTTGAGTTCCGGTGAATGGTGTAGAGAGAGAGGTAGGCACAATTTCGAGGTGTTCTCCAGATGCAGGTACAACAGAGGGGTATTTTTAGGTCCGGGAAAAAGGTAGGCGACGTTCCTCGAGACATGTTGGGATGAAATAATTGCTGCGGCGCTCCTGGGGATTAACTTACTTCCGACGGGGGAGTTCAGACGATTAAAACAACAGCTCCAAGAAGCACAACTTCCACGGGTTTTTAAATCGCTTATATCCGATAAAGATCCAAAGGACAATTACACTTAATTGTTCATGCACCAAAGCTTAACACTGCTAATATTTATTTAAATCCGACTTGGTCGAGATTCTTTTTGTCTAAAGCAAAATACGATACGGTAAAACTCAATTTAGCAGAGAATCTGCGAAGGAACCTGTTATCAAAAAAAAAACGTCGGTCTGTTCCAAGAGTCTAGCGCCTACTTCGTTTCTTTACGGCCGGCCCCCGTAGATGGAATTGGTAGACCGGAGTCAAAGATTCTAAACGCAACGCGAACATGCATTCCCCCAAAACATTATACCACATTGCGAAATATGGTGAAATAATTCTGGAACGAAAATAACACGTACGACTTCCGAGGGTCAACATTTCTGAGAATTGTTTTTGGTCGGCAAATGTAGCCTACAAAGAGAACTTTCAAAGGCTTTGCGAAAGTGGCCTCCTATAACTCAATCTTAAAAAAATAATATAGCGATCGACTTAAGAATTGCAATTAAAATAGAATTTTGATTCCTATGAAGCGGCAATTAAAATACGATTTCAATTCAAATGAAGTGGCAAAACCAAATGAACATAAACAGGATGGGTAGGGGAGTAGTGATGATTAGGGGGAACCAGGGCTTGTAAAAAGGGGCAATAAAGGCCTACTTGCTGGCATCTCAGTCTCCCCAAATCCCAAAATTTGAAATATCAAGGGGTGTCGAGTCATGCTTCATTTGAAAGGCTTTTCTGCTCTTTGTACAATCTCGAATTTTTCTGCAATTCTGACGATTCGTATTTTAGAAATGGCATTTTGAAGTTGCAGATACGTCTGGGAAATGTTAAATTAATAAATTTCAATAAAGTGTTCCGTTATTTTATTAAATGTTCAACGTGGCCACTACCAACTGCTATACAATCGGCTATCAATACAATTTCGTACATTATTCAAAATTTCTGGCGTTAATGAACGACACTCTTCATTAATTGTGGATTTTAATTCTTCCTGAGAATCTGGTTATATAGCATAGATCTTAGTTTTGAGAGGACCCCACAGAAAGAAGGGGTGATAGTAGGGTTAAAATCAGGTGACCTGGATGGCCACTCCACAGGACTTTTCTTACGAGCCATTGCCCAGGAAATGTAGTATTCAGAGTTGCCCGATTGAGGAAACATAATGAGAAGCAATCCCATCCTGCTGAATGAATAATGCATGTTCAAAAAGATCCTTATCTGCTTTAAGTATATATTTCAGTAATCCTAAGATTTACGTGATTTTGACGTAGGTCCAGGTAGTTCATCAGCAGCCTTTATTCACTGTTGGACATCGGCCTCTTCTCTACCACATGTTTCTCCTCAGCACTAAGGTAGAAACACGAGGGACCTACAGTTTAACGTCGAATGCGGGCGACAGAAATTCCAGAGAAGGTTTTTAGCATTAAGATTCCACGGTTGCAAGCCGGAATGGGAAATTGTGTATGGTGGGTTGCAGACAAGATTTTTATAAACTGCTTAGTAACGTTGAGCTTTCCAACCCAAGCCAGAATCGAGTTTTTGCAGAAAGCGAGTGCTCTACCAACTGAGCTACTACCACACACAGGTTAGGGTTAGCTCCATTTAAACAACCTAACCAGGTTTTTGAAACTTTTAAAGTTAACATTTCCCATATGCATCGAAACTTCAAAATGCCATTTCTCAAAAACCAAACAAACAGAATTGCAAAAATGTTTCAGATCATACAAACAGCAGAAAAACCTTTCAAATTAACTGACTCGACATCCATTGTCATTTAAAATTTTACGGTTGGGGAGGTCTAGGGGGATGAAGTAGTGTAGATGACCTACATGGTATAATATGTCCCTCTTTAAACTATTGTTGACTTGTTTTGCCTTGTTCTTTGATCATTTACAGAGTTATTCAGGACAAACATTTTAGTTACGCCACCCTGTACATAATGTATTTAATAAGTGGTGTCAGTAGAGTGTTTACTTAATAACACATTCCATATGTAGGTATAAAATAAAAATATTATTTAGCAGAAGGGCATGAGATTATATTTCAGTAATTACTTAATTATGATTAAAAGCAACTAAACTGTTTACAACTTCCGGTTTAATATTTAGCACATAAATTTATATTTATAGTACTAAGTTAAGGAGTAAGCATAATAAAGGATCATAATTTTTGTGTCGAAGTATGCACAAAGTTCAGAAACATAATAGTTTTAATTAAAAGTGGCCTTAAATTAGCAACTAACCTAGCAAACGCTTTATAATCTCCTCTGCTTTAACGTTTATAAGTACTGCACTTTGGAGTATGTCCAAATGTCTTTTTCGAGATACGATTACCTACGATGTTAAAAGTTTTGCAGATAAGAAATTAACCACAATTTTTAAACAAGTCGGTAGTACTCAAGTATTAGTGATATTTATTGTATTTTCTTGGGTACTTTTGGTATTCTTTAGTAATAAACTCGCTAAAATCCATGGGCCTCATAATGGGATAAGGTAGATATGTCGATGAATAAAACCACAGTCGAATCCCACAAAATAGATTTAATGTTGTTAAAGATATAAATAGATAACGTTAACGTTTTCGAACCCACTGGGGTTCATCTTCAGACTAATAAGAAAATATCAAAAATGCAAAAATCATTTCCTTAATTATGAAGTGCTTATTTAGTTTAATCATGGCGTTCGTTTAAATGGATTTTTCCTACAATCCTTCAGATTTTTGCGTTTTTGATATTTTCTTATTTGTCGGAAGATGAACGCCAGTGGATTCGAAAACGTTAACGTTACCTATTTATATCTTTAACAACATTAAATCTATTTTGTGGGAATCGACTGTGGTTTTATTCATCTACATATTCTTTAGTAAGTTACATGATATACTGTTTGAGGGTTTTGCGGTTGCTCGAGTTGTCACCACTATAGGGGTACATCTAATGAGGATTACTCTTTGTGAACCCATACAAACTTTTGCAAGGCATAGCAGTTTGCGTATTCAGGGTACTCCTTTTTCAGCAATTCATCATAGTGTTAACGTTACACAATATTAGTAAACATCTAAGATTCCAACTCAACGTAATTAGAACACCATGGTTAAGAAGCTGTGTCACGTACTAAACAGATAACATCATAAAACCTGCATTCGTTGATTCGCTATCTTCAATACACTCCTTTAATTTAACGTACTAAGAAAATAGTCCTACATAGAAATGTACTGCTATGATATTGTTAAAATGTAGTAATGATTGTTATTCGCCTTGAAATAAAATTCTTTTTACATGAACCTGAACTTAAAACGTTTACAATAATCTTCGTAAAAAGCGATTAATACAAAAATTTCAACGTAACAATCCTTGATATAATAATTGTGTCAAGTAAAAGCTTCGGTACCGGTATTAAACTAAGAAAAAGAATTCTTTAAAAGACTTCAAAAGTAATAAAAATTCAGGGTAATTTTTTGCTGCATAAAATATTACACCCTGTATTGTAGCACATTATGTTATGTTTCCACGAAACTAATTCGCATCCAAAGAATACCTAATTAGTAGGGGTTAATTTTCGATATAAATTAATTGTGCTATGCATTACTGATATCCAATTATCTCCACATAATCATGTGTCTGACAAATAAATGGGAAATTGTTATTGAATCAAATGGATCAGCCCTACTCAATTAATTATACTCGGGATATAAAATCACCTAATCACGTAATAGATATTTATGGGATATATTTAGTACGTACATTGCAATATAAACAACCGCGTTTGCACCCGAGCACTTTGTGTCGTACAAAACAACCTGGCATGAATACAAATAATAAAATGGTTGTCCGAAGAGATATTACAGTTTCATTGTTTCTCAGTCCTCTTTTTACTTACTACGTGTTAGTCTCTTATTGTGCTCATTCCCTCACTAATGTATGGCAACTGTCGAAGACACACAATGTGCTGGTTTGTGTTTACACTATTGCAACTCATTTCTTATATGTCGGGTTTCGTCAGATTTGACGGGTGCGAAGTCCGCACTCAGGTAAAATAACCGGTTGAACTAAGATGAGCGGTCACGTGCTCAAGAAACCAGTGACCAGAAACAAGCGTCGAATTAAATGTAAAATGTCTTCATCTGAAAAGTAACATTAGAAATCACCTGTTTAGGAACCACTGAACACTGTAAGTGCTATCTCTTTTCGTTTCACAAGTCACCGCAGTGCATTTCATAAACTTTAGAGCGGCAATCTGCAAGACTTGCGCCCGCTTTAAGAGCCTATACGAACTAAGGAGCTAGAAAGATAGCAATATAACTATACAAGTGTTGTGGTGGTTCGCACTGCGAAGGGCCACCCGTAAAATGAGAGGACACTCGACTATATATATGTAAATGAAGTACAAAATCTGCTTTAGCTCGAGTTCTGTCGAAATCGTCGTAAACTGTCGCAAATGCAAATCTTATTTCGATCATAATATATTCCCACACTGGGAATATGAAAGAGCAAAACCTGACGTCATAAATATCTATGACGTAAATCGATGGTTTTGTTACCTCTGTTGACAGTGCGTCTGGCTGGAGATTTTTATGTGCACTGTAGGTGTGATAAAAATCAATCTGCAATAACCGATCATTTCGACCAGTTGGTTCCAAACAATCATTCAAGTGTTAAATTATTGATTGATATAGCTAAGTTATATGTGACAAAATAAATCAATATGAGTAAGATAAGCAATCGGTTTATTACAATAGTATAATATTAATCAGCTAGGTCTAAAATTATCGTAGTTGTTCATTTCTCTACAAGGCGTGCCAATAGGACAAACAAATTTTGGTATGACTTACTAGTGATTGCTCTCCAAGAAGTCATACGGAATGTTAGAGAAATGACGATTATAATTGTCATTTCTAAATAAATATATATTTATTTCTGAAAATTACTGTTAAATAGTTATAAGTTCTGCGTGGTATTTTGAGGACCTACAATCTACAAATACGAGGTGTGCATATTAAATAATGATAATTTTTTTATTCGAATACAATTACAATTCAACATTGTCTCCTTCAAAGTAACTGCCTTGGGAAGCCACACAGCGCTGGAGACGGTTCTCCCGCCCCACATAGCAGTGCTGGAACTCGGATATTAGAATAGTCTTCAGCTGGCTGGTTACATCCGTTTGAATGTATTCCAGTGTCCCAAAAAGACGTCCCTTGAAGTGATTTTGCAGTCTCGGGAAGAGGAAAAAATTACAAGGACTCAAGTCGGGCGAATAAGGCGCATTATCGTGATGTAACACCCAGTTGTTCTTGATGTTTGGTCTCACACACATGACCCTTTTTCGAAGTCTTTCAAGAACCTCTCTGTAAAAGTGTTGATTAACCATTTGACCTTGAGGCACACACTCTTTATGAACGATTCTCTGGCTATCAAAAAAGCAAATCAGCATGCGTTTGATCTTCGACTTGCTCATTCTTGTTTTTTTGCCGTTGATGAGGTTGAAGTGTGCCATTCCGCGCTCTGGCGCTTGGTTTCCGGGTCGTACTCAAACACCCAAGACTCGTCACCAGTAATGACACGTTCCAGACAATGGGGATCATTTTCAATAGATTCCAAAAAAAATCAAGGCATCTTTCCATCCTGATGTCCTTTTGGTCCTGCGAAAAATTTTTTGGAACCATTTTGCGCAGATTTTTCTCATCCCCAATGCATTGGTCAAAATCTAATGAACGATGGTGTGAGTCAGATTCAACTCTTCCCCGATCATTCTGACTGTCAACCGATGCAACGATCTGAACGCACAAGATCCCGGACTCTGTCGAAATTTTCATCGATTCTTGAAAATGAAGGCCTTCCGCTGCGAGGTTCATCTTCAATCGACCGTCTTCCTTCTGCCTAAATACCTTAAGCCGCCCAAAAACCTAGATACTTAACAAAACACTGTCTCCGTAGACCAGCCGAAGTTTTGCAAAACTTTTCTTTGCACTGTGCCCAAATCTGAAGCAAAATCTAATAGCACACCGTTGCTGGAAATTGAAGTCACTCATTTTTAGGACGCACTAGAAAAAACTGTTTCACGAAAAAAAATCGCTATGGACAACCAAATGACTCTAGCGAGTTCAAACTCGTACTGAAGGTGTATTACATGTTCATCTGCCGCCCCTTCCGCTCCCGCGTCCGCAGTCATGCCAGATCGAACGCTATGCCACCAGTCTCATTACTTAATTTACAAACCTCGTATATGGGATAGTTTAGAGAATCCAGCCCAAAACCGAATATAATACATATCGTGTATACCGTTTCATCTGCAACATAATGGAATGAGAAAAACCTGCATATTGTGTCCCCGGTGAAAGTAATTATATTTATTAATATTAAATTAACATTAAATTTATATTGAAATTAACAATATATTATTGCACACGCTTGCGACATTAACTGCATTGCTGTAATACCGTAGCAGTTAGAGAGAGTCTGTGCGCGCAGGATTTGGCATTCAATCCCGCCGTATGAGGTGCTGTAGGAAAAACAATCTCTTTTTTGGAATCAGCAAGCTTTTACCATATACAAGGTGTCTCAAAATTGGCTGTCATGCTTTCGGATTTGATTCAGGGGGCTAAAACAAATCGAAAATTAAGACTGAAATATTTTCTGATCGTCCTTCTTTATTGCGAAAAAACTAAATAAAAAGCTTTATGACACGGTCGCTCCAATTAGCAACATAATTCAATTAGGTGACTAAGCCGATGTTAAAAATTGATTAATCGTTCAGTCCTATTGATCATAAATAGCATTATTGTCATTTCTTTCTACTTTTTGTGTTTAAAATGGAACGATACTATTGTAATCGAGATTATTTCGATATGTTCAAAGTATTTGGTGCGTGTAATGACAATACCACTGGCGCGGTTAAGGCATATGCGGAAAAATTTCCAAATCGTCGGCACCGTGATGCAAAAACTATAAGACTCCTCGAAAAAGCCAAGCAGGACGTCAACCTACACTAAGCCTCAGTCAAGAAGCGCAAGTTGTTGTATATGTTGAGGCGGAATCAAGTATAAACCTTCGAACTGTATCGTCCCAAGCTCATTTCCAGAAAGATACAATTAATAGATTATTAAGAAGAAATGGGCTGCATCCACTTAGGCCGCAAAAAGTTCAAGTTTTACATGACGGTGTTAGGTAACTTTGAGTTCATTTTTGTGGATAGCCATTGCATAGCGTAAACAACGATCCACATTTCATTGGAAATATTGTGTGGAGTCATGAGTCCACATTTACTGAGATGAATACCACAAATACTCATAACCTGCATGAATTGAGGGAGGAAAACACTCACTTGATACGCAGAAGATCCTATCAACGACGATTGTCAATAAATAATTGGACTGGGTTATTAAATAATAATGTAATTGGTCCACACATTCTACCTAACCAACTAAATTCAGCCTTGTATCTTCAATTTTTTAATGAAAATTTATCTATGCTCGATGAAGTTCAATCAGTTGTCACGCCTTTAATCTTTACTACATACAAAAATTGGTTTAATTACAAAAACAACCTCGCAAGTCCGCCACTGCTTAGGTAGAAAATTCACAAGTTAACCGATGCCAGTATCCCGGAAACCCAATCGAAGAAGGAGTACGTTCAAAACAATTAATTAATTAATAGGCGCCACCGACTTATAATTTTCTAGCATCGTCCGAGGTGGTAAATGAGAAGTCGGACCCCAAGATAGATAATCACCTACCTTTATATCTTCCTATCTGTCTTTTACGTAGACTTAAATCCAAATAATTCGTCGTAAAATAAAAGACAAGTTGCAACCAAATCTCTGTTTACTTAATAAAATAACAAAACCCAATCACAGTTCTAAAATTTCTATGCAAGAACAATGATTGAAAATAAATTAGTAGTCCCAATTTTACGTTACTAGAACGGAATATAACGAAACTTAAATTGGCAACACTCAAACAATGTTTCGGACTTTTATTGCGTTACACAACAATATACTAACATTTTTAGCGCATTCCGTAACTTCGAAGGCCTTCGCGTCACAAATTCATGCGTGATCAAACGATCAAAAACTATCGTCAAGGCGTGAACTCTTACAAACGCAATATCAACCCACTATTGGAGTACCCTGTATATCTGCTTTACGTAAAATTGGAATATGGAATATTATAATAGTATTTCATATGTACACACATATCCCCAATTAAAGCCCCAATGACACAATTCTGTGACCCCAATCAATTAATATATTAATTCTTAAATAACCATAAAGAAATCGTAAACAACAAGACCAGGCTCTACAATTTTTAAAATGCACTTCCCTTGATCAAGATGTCGCGGCAATCAGCTCGACCGTACACCAGACTCCCTGTCTATAGACCCAGGCGTCCACTCGGTTCGGGAAAAACCTTCCCAAGGTTACTCGACGATGACAGCGTATCAATTTGAACAATACGTATAAATGTAGAGTTTTTCTAATTCGTCGCCTTAATTTCTGGAAGTTCAGGCGTACGAATTTTGCCTAAATTAAATTTATCGGAGATTAGAATTGAGGTTCGGGAAATTAAGACAAGACAAAAATTTTCTGATCATAACCAACTCACTGTAGATGGGCACTGGCCTATCACCAAAAATATCTTCTTAACCGGAGTAAATTCTATATTGGAAATAAATTCCTGGAGATTTGCTTCCCTACAACTATGGAAAATGCTCCTGTGCAGTGACTCTCTAAGCGGAAAACTAATTCCCAATCGACAAACGATTTCAATAAATAGTTCACTATTCACAATATACTTCCGGTAAGATTGACAATGCTTAACCCACTCACTTAATTACGAAAACTGTCTTTAGAATCTCCTCCCCCCCCCCAACTTTTGAAACTCCAAAACGTCTTGCATCGACTTGACAGAAAAGGTAACTTCGAAATATTAAAAATTCCTATAAGTTTGAGAATAACTAAATATGTATAAAGGGTTTCCTTCTTTTAGGCGCGGAAATCGTTACAACTTTTATGACAAACTTTACCCAATGGACCTTGACAATTAAAAACAATTGT
>JABXWE010018553.1:0-29571 GCA_014611495.1 Limonius californicus | reverse complement strand
TGAATGAAAGATTGTCGCCTCTAATGATGTGCTGCTAATTTGAAAAATAGTAAATTCAGTATTTGTAAGAAACTGTGGTTCTGATCTTTTCTGTTTCTGAACTCGCTCGCCGTCCAGCTGTAAATACTTGTGTCGATGTCTGCATGAAATATTCTCTGATGTTTTTACATTCCCTTGCCGTTATAAATGCTGTGTTATTCATTAAAAAACATTCCAAAATTTAGCGACTAACAGAAGTTTATATGCTGGTTACCGTAAGAATGTTTATACTTTACTTTTGAGCTATTTTAGTTTGAATTTCACGGAGTAAAGTCGCATGAATGTGCTCTGTGTGATTAAAAGTGAGAAGTGAACGTATGCGCCAAAAGGCGATTAAAATTGAACTGCTGACCTCGAGCGACTGATAGCTTGAAAACATCGAACTGGTACGTCATCTCAATTAAATTATCAAAGAGACAAATAGTCTAATTTATAAAGAAATAGAAATTTTTCCATAACCACGAATAAATTACTGTGCAGTGGGCCAGGCCCACAACTTTAACGAGCAAGAACAAATAACAACAGCCAGTGTGGCAGGTACCAATGTTGCAACAACCAATGATGCAACAGCCAATAATAAATCCAGCAACCCTATTTTAATATGATGAATATGCAACAACAATAATGAAAACGAAATTAATTATCAACAAGTCTACCCAAGAACAACACAAGCAAACAATAACTTGACAAAAGACAAGAAGGAACCGAATTAACAAGTAAATTTGCATGGCAAACGGTCAAGAAAAGGAAGTTTTCCAAGTTGTCTCCCTAGATAAGATCTGGGAATCAGCAGCCCCCTCTTGATACCCATAACAGATATGGTGAATTATTAAACCTAACAGATAACAACGAAGATATGAATGCTAAGCAAGACAACAATACGGCAACACAATCCAAAAATCCAGAGCCAAAAGAAATAAAACCCCCACCAATTATTGTTTACGAATATGAATATCTAAAAACAAATTGTCGACTATCTAAATAACACCTTAGAACAAGAACAATACAAAAGCAAAATTCAATTAAATAATACAATTAAAATCAATGTCAATACGCCTGATTCTTCAGAAAACTGACCAAACAATTAAAAGAAGATGGAATAGTCCATCACACATACCAAATCAAACAAGAGAGAGCGTATAGGATAGTAATTAGATACTTACATCACTCAATACCGAAGCAAGAGATAAAAGAGGAGTTTAAACAAAAAGGGCACAAAGTCCGTAACATACTAAAAATCAGACACCGCCAAACTAACCATTGTTTTTTGTAGACTTGGAACCTCAAGATAACAATAAAAGCATTTATGAGGTCAAATACCTAAGTAATATCAGAATCACAGTCGAAGCACCAAGAAAGAGAAACACTATAGCGCAGTGCACCAGATGTAAATTGTACGGGCATACAAAAACTTACTGTACAAGGCCATATGCATGTGTTAAATGTGGAAACCATCATTATACAAAAGATTGTAAAAAAAACAGCAGATGCACCAGCTAGAGGTGCGCTTTGTCAGGGTAATCACCCTGCTAGCTACAAAGGATGCGATATCTACAAAAATCTACAAACAATTAAAGGGAAAACAACTAGTCAGCCACGTTACAATACACCATATCCAAATTTAAACATAAATAAAAATAATCAATTTCCATCCTTACGAACAAACCATCCGCAAGCTAAACTTCAAACTATTGGTTGGATTAAATTTTCTCAAGTAAATACTCAAACTCAGAACCCTCCAAACATGGCGGATCAACTTACAGTATTCTTAAATGAATTCAAAGCAATGTTCAACCAACTGATTAATCAAAACGGCACAATATTAAATATGCTCAGTACAGTAATAACTACATTGGCACAGTAATGGCGCACACACTAAGAATAGATACATGGAACACTAATGGTTTATTAAGCCATAAACTAGAATTAGTAAATTTTCTCCAATTACAAAAAATAGATATCGCTTTAATTTCAGAAACTCATTTCACCTCGAGAACAATGTTAAAAATACCACATTATAAGGTGTACCACGTAACTCATCCAGATGATACGGCACATGCGGCGGTACAGCAGTTATAATCCGCAACTCAATATCCCATTATGAGATAATTCATCAACAGACAAACAAAATACAATCAGCTAAAATCAAGATATATACCGAATTGGGCCCTTTGACAATCTCATCCACCTAGACATGCCATATCTATAGAAGAATATGTTGAGTTTCTTGCATCACTGGGACCTAGATTCCTTATAGGAGGAGATTGGAATGCCAAAAATACAATTTGGGGAGCAAGGCTAGTAACAACTAAAGGCAAAAATCTACTACAGGCTATAAACAAACTTAACTGCAATTATCAATAAGATACCCGACCTCCTAGATTTCTTTGTACACAAAGGTATTACAACAAATTATCTACACGTCGAATCCAATCACGAAATATCCTCAGATCATATCCCAGTGATTGCAACAATAAGTATGTATATTATAAATAAAAAACATACACCAACACTAATCAATAATGCAACGGATTGGGTTAATTTCCAAAACTATATCGAAAATCAGATTAACTTAAAACTTCGAATTAAAGAGGCCGACGAACTGGATGAGGCTACTAATTACCTTACCACACTAATCCAAGAGGCTGCCTGGTAATCAACTCCAAAACAACCACAAGAAGCAAAGAAATATAATAACATACCCCTCTACATTTGGGAATTGGTGTGCAAAAAGCGAAGAGCAAGAGGCAGATAGCAGAGATCCCGAAACAATGATGACAAAATAAATAATATTCAACAGACTAAAATGAAGGCTACATAAAACCCTCTACGAAGCCAAAAATGCAACATTTGAACATTATATTAACTCAGTCTTCAAAGATGATCATACGATATGGAAGCCTACGAAAAATTTCAAAAGACCAAAGATCGCAGTACCTCCAATCAGAAAACCGGACAGAAGCTGGGCCAAAAGCGACGCAGAAAAGGCAGAAACGTTTGCAGCACATCTCGCCCAAGTCTTTACACCACCCGGACCCAACATTAACAACGATGACATCGTTATTGAGGATTTTCTTAACATACCCTGCCAAATGGCACTTCCAATTAAAGCTTTTTCAGCCCGAGAAACGCTTGAAGAAATCAAAAAAATAAATACACATAAAGCACCCGGGTATGACCTAATTACAGGTAAAGTTCTCAAACATCTACCGAGAAAGGCAGTTGTACTGCTAACGACTATATATAATAGTATGCCAAGACTATCATATTATCCTATAAGTTGGAAATTTGCCCAAATTATCATGGTTCCCAAACCAGGAAAACCTGCTAACGAAACAAGCTCATATCGCCCAATCAGCCTTCTTCCTATTTTGTCTAAGGTTTTCGAAAAGCTCCTGATGAGTAGAATTAAAACTGACTTGGAACTTTCAACAATTATACCAGACTATCAATTTGGTTTCCGGAAACGCCACTTAACTGTACAGCAAACACACCGAATTGTAAACAGTATCATCAAAAGCTTCGAGGAAAAGAAATTATGTACTGCTGTTTTTCTAGATATCGTCAAAAGCATTTTTTCTAGTCCGTATTACCATCTGCTAAGATCATACATGTCAGAACGATACTTTCAAATAAAATACAACTCCAGTTACTCCAATCGCCAACAAGTACTAACAGGAGTGCCTCAAAGAAGCGTGTTGCTCTTCTTGATTTATACCTCGGATTTACCAACAACAAACAATACTATTCTAGCAGCATTTGCGGACGATACTGCCTTGCTGTCAGTAGACATTAACTCAGTGATTGCATCACATAACCTACAGAATCACCTGGATCTATTACAGAACTGGATTGATAAATGGAAAATTAAGATAAAGGAGACAAAATCAGTACAAGTTACTTTCACTACAAAACGCATAGTATGTCCTCCAGTTTTCCTGAAAAATACTCAAATACCGGTAAAAAATGAAGTGAAATACTTGGGTTATACCTAGACCAAAAATTGACTTGGCAGAAACATGTCAAAACAAAATGCCAGCAAATTAACATAAAATTCAGAGAGATGTCATGGTTAATAGGACGAAGATCCAAATTATCAATAGATAATAAACTATTGTTGTACAAAGGTATCCTTAAGCCCATATGGACTTATGGAATACAATTATGGGGATGTACAAAACCTTCAAACCAAAAAATAATTCAAAGGATTCAGTCTAAAATCATACGTTCCATCGCGAACGCACCATTGGTACGTGTCGAACCTTACTCTAAACAATGACCTGAGCATTCCATTTGTCACCGAAGAAATCGAGAGACTTACGACACTATACTTCGAACGAATTGAAGGACACGAGAATGACCTGGTATCAGAAATAATTAATCCCGCAGAGATAGAGAGGAGACTCAGAAGACAGTGGCCGACAGACCTAAGGCAAGAGATGCAAGACGTGAATTAGTTAAACATAACCTATTAGTGGTATTTCAGAGAATGGTCAATGGACGATTACTTTACTCATGTTATATTCTTGTATATAATTTGCTTATTACTCTACATTTAGGAGTAGATTGTAAATATGCAGTCAAATAATAAAAAAAAATTTTAGTGAAAATTGTATACCATTCTTAGTTAAAGTTGAATAGATTTCTTTTTAGGGTGCTGTTAGGAATGTCTCTGCGCTTGGTATAAATAACACAAGTGTGCAGCACGAGCACAAAAGGACATGAATGATATCACTCCCAAAATAATCATCATAACTTTGACTACTTTTATATTATAAATAAATGTACAAAAATAATTATGGCACTGTTTCGTTTTTGCACTCTTAAATGCTTACGGCGTAACATTTTTGCGGAACTATTTCATATTATTAATTAAATCTGAAATTAATTTTAATCTTCATGAACATACTAGGACACGGCTTTGTTACTTGCGGCACTTATCTTGTCGAACTCCGGTCAAGCTTAGGCTCGAAAGGCTAGCAACAATAAAATCTGTTTTTCATAAATTTTATTGAATTGGCTTTCTAAGTTTATAAAAAACTGAAATATATAAGAAAAATATATTAAATGCCTTTTGCAAATTTAGTTTTATGCTCAATTATAAAAATTGTTTTTAATCTACGGTTGTAGTTTCTCAACGATCCACGGAATATACTGCTCTACTTTAGTGTAAATAACTGGATATTCGCTAAGTCCACACACAGGATGTCCGAAGGACATTCCACCAACGGCAAAATAATGATATTGTAAAGACGGACCACTATCTTGGGCACAGGAGGTCTTTGCAGGGGCAGCAAAAGCGCACATTTGATCCTCTCGTAAATGCAACTCCTTCTTGGCATACGCTGATTGGCATTCAACATTATCTTCATTAGCATCTGGAAGATTGGAAATACATTAGGTTTCCGTTTCGTATGAAGGCCTGCAACTTCAAATTTGGTGTATTACGTTTAAAGTTGACATTCTCATTTCACATTAAAGAATTCCTCATTAAATTCGAGATCTGGGTTGTAAATTTGAGATTTCCGGTTCGACATTTCGACTTTAAATTTAAGGTTTAGAATCCAAGTAGGAGATAAAATTCTAGATATAGATTTCATAGTAGATATTTCCAAGTTACCATTGACCATTGGTCATTGGCTTCTTGTTGCTATTAGAAGTGAGTTTGGAAATTCCCCAACCACTTATGGTACCATCTTTTCCAGAAGAGGTACCTTGTTTGAGCTGTTGAACTGGTTGTAAACAAATTGGCAGTACCAAGTCTTGAAAATAAAATGGAGCATAAAAAAACGTATTGGCTTATGTTAGTGATTAATTACCGGTAAATATGACATTTTCGGCCAGTCTTAGCAGGGCTATATCGTTATGTTGACATTTATTGTCGGGATCATACTCTTCGTGAACAATTATCTCCTGTATTCCAAGATTAACTGTTTCGCCGGTGCAATAAGAGTCAGTTGGTGATAATAAATAACTGTCACAATCCTGCTCCTTACTTCTACCGTATTCTCCTAAACGTACATTCACCCTTAATGTAAAAAGAAACTTTAAACATTTCTTCCCTCGAAATTGTAGGTTTACTTACAGTTTCCAATTTTCTTCCAGATGTATACAATGGGCAGCTGTTAAAACATATCGTTTGTTTATTAAAACGCCTCCACGATGGAACCCATTCCCATTTGCTGAAAAGTAAATGTGCTCGTATATACAGCATATAGCTCGTATAGCTAACTAGGGTTGGACATAGTAAATAATAAGCTATGCATCAATCTCTTAATTGGTTCTTTGATAATTTTTTTAAAGAATCTGTTGATCAAGTGGTTTCAAACTCATGTATGCACTCGGACCACTAAATTAAATATGAAATGGCCTGCAAGCGGTATACAAAAAAGCCTCACAAAAAATTTTTACAAGCAAAAAGAAAGGTGTTTTATATACATTCGAAAATCACTCATTTATATTACACATTTATTTTTTCTTTAAGGAATCTATTAGAAATCAGTGAAATTAAGAAGAAGGAAACTTGGCACATTTTCTCAGAAATTATATTTTCAATATGAGAAGTAATTTTTGCGATATTTGTATATAGCTGTTAAGCGTTAGTCCCGCCCGGTGTAAAGTCTTATTTGTATTTAAAAAGTAATTCACATAGGCATCTACCAGGGGGGAAAGTAAGGCGAAACTTCAGTAAAGCCGTTCTGGTAAAAGATTTTGAAACCTGACGTAGTTACCGGTTAAATTCAACAGACAATAAAGAAAGATAATGGTTTATATTTTATAAAAAATCAACAACAAATTAAATAAAACCAAAGTGATTTCTCACTGGAAAGGAAAATCATCCTAGCTTCATTCGTCAGAAGGGGGCAGGCCGTTATAGGGGTCAGTTGGTTTCCGAACTTGAACTGTCAGTTCCTCTTCAGCCAGGAATGAAAGTCCAGAAAAATTGGATAATGGGATTTCATGGATGATACTGTCCCAGCATTTACCTATGTTTACCTAAGAAAACCACGAAAACCTAAATCACGACATACGCTATACCCCTGTGTCACCTTCCTTGGTGATAAGGTTTCTCGCTGAAATCCGTATTCTTTATTTACCCGTCCGACGTTCAGTGTGTAGGTACATCACAAGCTGGTGTTTCTTTCCGGCAAGACATTTGTTCTACTTTCATCCCTGGTATGTACTACTAAACACTTCCAAGATTCAGGAAAAGGTATGCATTTCGATGAAATGTTCTGGCAAGCCGAATAAAAATCTGGAATGTCAACTTCATTACAGTTTTCTTTTAGCATCGTGTAGCATGGATTTTAATCAATTCCATTTGGATGTTACTTTTTACCTCGTAGGTATTAAAAGAAAACGTTACACTAAGTATGAAAAATTATTTTTACGTGCCTTGAGTCATATAATTCATATAATAATTCTTGAATATTTGAAATATATTTTCTAAAATCGCAACTGTAATGTAATGTTTGATAATTGTTCCCATTTTTTTAGTTGTTTTCTTTTATTCCAAGTTTGAACTTAAATGATCTAATGCAGCTCCACATAAATATGAAAACTAAATTTCGATTCTAAAGTTTTAAATTTATTGCCATAACACCAACATAATCACGTGATTGGTTCATTATCGGCAGCGGCGAATATACCAATGACCATGAAACTGCGTTCCTTACATGATACTACTAATAAAGGTACAGGCCGCGGGTCGCATGTTTGGCACCATTGTATTAAATCGATTAAGTTGAACTTGTAAGTTATTTTTTGATAATCAATTTTCCGATTAATCCATTATTTTTTGTAATCGTGTATCTATTATTGAAATCCTAAAAGCACTTCCCTAATTCATAATATCTTGTAAACATTTTCACATATAATTTACCATTTTTATATAAATAACATATTTACTTTGTAAGTAGAAGCAATTATTTACAGAAAAATATTAAGTAATACCTACCTACTAAAAAAGGACAACTATGTACCTTAATAATGTTTAAGATAGCATTAAAAGTTATATAGGGGTGATATATTTTAAAGTACTAAGTACTACTAATTGTTCTATTCTACAAAACCAAATTGTTCAGAAACAATCTTGCTGGAGAAAATTATAACCTTCGACTAATTTTCATGAGAATGTTTCTTGTTATATACTGAAGATTATACGCGTAACGCGGCTTGTTCAACTGCAACCCATCTTTGATCATCTTAGCCTTGAAACAAATGCAATAATTCAAATGACGTTTGTTAATGTTAGTAGTGTTCGTAAGCAACACGTTAATAAGTTTCTGGCATTTTAATTTGATTCTGACTTTTAAAACTTCAATTTTTAATGGCGCGATGAGGCGCGACCAGGTGCACGGTGTACTGAATTAACAGAAAACAATATGGCATGTGTGGAAGGCCTTATTAGAGAAAATGGTCGAATTTCAGTTAGAGAAATTTCAGAAATTGTTGGTGCGAGTGTAGGTTCTGTCCATAGCATTGTTCGTAATCTGGGTTACAGCAAAGTTTGTTCGCAATGGATTCTTTGTTTCTTGTCTAATGAACAAAAATTCTTTCGAATCGGCTTATCTCTGCAACACCTCACAGACTCTAGGCAAAATTGTGATGACTTTCTTCTGTCAATAGTTGCTGGTGACGAAACTTGGTGCAATTGTTACGAGCCATCCACTAAGTTATCGTCGATGTAGTGGAAACATTCAAATTCACCACCACCGAAGAAGTTTAAAGCACATCCTTCTGCGGGCAGGTGATGTTAACATTTTTTTTTCGACCATGAAGGACCCTTGTAGATAGAGTTTAAGGAACCTGGAGTAAATGTCAATACAAATCTGTACAACGAAACTTTGAACAAGCTTCATCAAGCAATAAGACGAAAACGTCCGGGAAAACTTACGCGTAGGATCATTTTGTTGCACAGCAATGCTGGGCCTCATGCTGCTAATGTGTTAAAAGAAAATTTGCAACGAAGGAAATCTAGGGTTTTAGAGCATCCACCATATAGCGCGGATCTACCGCCTTGAGATTTCCATATTTTGGGACCGTTGGAAAAGGCATTAAAAGGTCGCCATTTTGAGTCTGAACCAGAAGTACAGATAGCTGTGGAAGACTTCTTCAATCAACAGCCACAAGAATTCTATGAGCAGAGTATACGTCGGTTAGTAAAACAATGGGATAGGTGCCTTAACTGTGTCGGTAATTATTTGTAATTAAATTGTTGAATAAATGTTTATAAAGCAAAGATGAGTTTCAATTGAACACACCTCGTACATAGTAATAACAATGCAGAGCCCTATAACGGTAGGGAATAGAGATTCGGTTAAATGAGAAGAATTGATCATCATATCAACTACTGCTAGAATTTACATTAAAATTCTAGTATACATAGCGAGCACAAAGTACAAATTATGTTCAAAAATACTACATATGCAGCACGTGTATTGACGACATAACAACCATTGTTGTTCATATATCAATATGGAAACTCTAATAAGTATATCGATATTCGACCTGATTCCCACTTCACTAATTAAAATATCATAAATTATTTCATTTGACTGACTGAAAGATGCATCTTATCACAAAGTTATTAATTTTGAAAGCATAGATATCAAATCAAGTGTACGGAATTTGGTGCGATTGACAGTAATTGTTAATGGTTACACCATGAAAGTGTATGTAATAAAAGTTAAGCTTTTCTATATTATCCAAGGGTAACGTCAGATGGGGTTACTGTGTGTCCAGCACATGACAGTTTAAAAGAACTTTTTATTTTAGGCTTACGTTAATATGATTAATCAGTCGAGGTGTATCCATGGATAATTAAAAACTAGCTTACAACAAATACATCAAATCCTGCACAACGACATAGCAAATCCATAATATAATATCGTTGATTAAGAAAACTTCTCAATCAACGGTTCCAGTCTGAGCCGTGGTGGTCTGGACAGCTGGTAGGAGTGTGTTGGGGTAGTTTGAAAAGATCTACTGAAGAAAGAGGTTGGTGATTAGATTTTTGTGGCGTCGAACAAGGTTGGTGATACTTTACATTTAAGATTTGACTATAATCGAGAAGATTCAGTTGTGTTTAATATTTTTTTTAATTTGTAATTTTAAAATTTGTAAACCAGGGAGCATCCATGTAATGGATTGTAAATTCAGATTTCATTTATGGAAATTATTGAACATTTATTACTTTGCCTAAATTAAACAGGTTCATAGTATACTACAAGTCTTTAATGCAGCATATTACCCTTGAGAGTCTCTTATGGCCGTAGTATTGGATGTGAATTACCTTTGCTGAACGTATTAAGTAAGGAGGAGGCATACACAACAATTTATGGCATCTTCAACGTGGGGCTTTATAAGAATTTTGGAACTCTATTATGCTGGTTTAGGTATTTT
This sequence comes from Limonius californicus, assembly GCA_014611495.1. Taxonomy (NCBI): domain Eukaryota; kingdom Metazoa; phylum Arthropoda; class Insecta; order Coleoptera; family Elateridae; genus Limonius; species Limonius californicus. Next base: position 19,128 of record JABXWE010018553.1, on the reverse strand, counting down.
ATTAGTATACAGGAAACGTGACATAATAAAGGTTTGACAGTTATCAATTTAGACAGGTAGAGTATATTTAGTTGGTCGTGATGGAAACGAGACAGAGTAAGGAAAGGAAGTTGACCGAGAAGCTAAGAGAAGAGATGTCAGAAGAAGATGGTAGCATGTTTGAAAGTGAAAGTAAGAAAGGAGACGAAGTGATGGATATGTTGCGACGGTTGATGATAGACATGGGTGGAATGAAACAAGAAATGAAATAAGACATGTCTGGAATAAAGCAAAACAAGAAATCTCTGGAATGTATCATAAAATGGAGAAACAGTTTGAAGAAAATGATAAAAAATTAGACGAGAATAGACAAGAAATTTCAGGAATGAATATGGAGGAAAGATTTGAGGAAAGCAGATGTAAAATCCAACAGCTTATAGAAAACGATGATAAGATGGAAGAGCAAATGAAAAGGAATCAGATAACATATGAGAATACAATACGGAAGATTCGACAAGAGATGGTGGACGGATTTAAACAAGTTGAAATGGACTATAAGCAAGAAGTAGATAAAAAATTAAAAGAGTATAAGTCTGAAATTAATAAGGAAGCAGGAGATTATGAAAAACGTTTTAACGGTCAAATTGGGGGTTTAAAAGCTGAGTTGGACGGTGTAAAGAATGAAGGGGGTAGAAATTTAGAGAATATGGGAAGAGAAATTCGACAAGATGTGTCCAGTTTGGAAGACAATTTGAATGAAGTTAAGGAAGCCATGCGGGACAAGGTGTCAACAAGTACTACTATGGTGGTACAAGGAGGACAAAATGACCAACTGATGCCTAAGTTTTATCCGAACAGGGGATGTCACCCAAAGACTTTTATTGATGAGTTAGAGTTCTATTTGCAACATTTGAAGAGACAGATGGGGATAGGTTATGATGACATGTTGGAAGTTTGCATTATTAAAGCCTTGTTAAAGGCAGACGCAGAGACTTGGTTTAAAACCATTTCGGGGCAAGTTAATATCTACCTGGAATTTCGCGAGATATTTTTAAGATTTTATTGGGATCCTGAACAACAGAGGCAACTGAAGAATGAATTGTTGGGAAGTAAATATGTGCCTGGTCGTAATTTTTCCAGGGAAAATGATGCCATTAATAAATTAAATTCTTTTCAACAGCTGGGAGGAGTAGAAGACATGATTACAATTATTATAAGAAATAAAAAAACTATTCGATAACCTTAAGATTTAGAGCGTAATGGTAACTATTTAACTAAGATTTACAAACCTTATAAAATAGCACACACGAGCAGATTTAAGCTTTCATACGTTGAAAGGGCATAGATAGACCAATGTTAGTATCCTTGGACATTAGACAACATTGCATGAACATTTGGCCGTAAAAAAAATTTGTTCACATTGGATCCCACATAATTTGACAATCGCTCAAAAACAAGCTCGTGCTAATTGGTCGCAAGAAATGCTCAAAAAAATCGATCGCGGTGCTTCAAAACATGTGTATGACATCGTGACAGGTGACGAATCGTGGATTTACGCGTATGAGCCCGAAAGTAAACAGCAGTCGACTGTGTGGATCTTCCAAGGCGAGTCAAACCCAACAAAAGGCATTCGTGCTCGAAGCACTTCGAAGCAAATGGTCGCCAGTTTTTTCGGAAAAACTGGACATGTCTCAACCGTACCATTGGTGCAACGTAGAAGGGTCAATTCTGAATGATACACAACCATTTGTTTGCCACAAGTCTTCGGAGAAATAAGGAAAACCAACCGCCGAAGACTGATCATTCTCCATCACGACAATGCGAGCTTTCACACATCGGCTCGAACAAGTGACTTTTTGAGCACTCAAAACGTCGGTTTCATGAGTCATCTGCCGTATAGTCCTGATTTGGCACCCAATGACTTCTTTTTATTTCCGATCATCAAAAATAAATTGCGAGGTCAACGTTTTTCGACACCTGAAGAAGCGGTTGATGCGTTCAATATGCATGTTTTGGAAATACCTCAATCGGAGTGGAAAAAGTGCTTCGAAAATTTTGAAAAACAATAAAGCCATTTTCGATGATAAATATTTGTTTTTGTTGTGTAATCCCGAAGTATAAAAGACAGCCCTCGTATTCGGGCTCCTCGCATGCTTCTTCTCAAATTATTTGTTTAATTATTATACACCGTGTCCGAAAAGTGTGGAATATAGTGGAATATAGTGCAGTAAATATACATTTTATGAAAAAATGTTTTAAATAAAACTGGTTTTGTATTTAGTTTTCCATAATAGGGCAATATTTAAATATAATTTGTTTGGAAAACAAAAGCGCAACGCCTACCATGTATTTTTTTAAATAGCAGGGTACCCCTATATTATACTCATTTAATAGAGATTTTTTTTCTCTTTTCAATGATATAAGACTTTAATGTCCTTAGGTAGGCACTTAAATAGGTTTTGAGAAAGACGTAAAAATGTACTTAAGCTTGCTTGCTTTGAAAGAGCGAGATCCAGGACGCGGTTTTCCAAGCATCTCTATGCACTTAGGCCACATTTGGCCCATTGTACACCCTAACTAAGAATTTTGCCTATCTGGGGTAATTCCAACTCCAGTAGTGATTTTTAACGTGTCACACATCGCACTGGCACGGGACCTACGGCTTTACTTCTTATCCGACAGAAGGCGCATTTTCAGATTTTTCCGCGCTAGAAAAATCTCGCCGACCTCAGCCAGGTTTGAATCCGCGTCCCTGGGATCTACAGGCAAATGCTCTAACCACTAGACCACCGAGGCCGGCGAGACACACCCTTACATATTTATTTAAACTATCGATATTAATCGAGATACCTGTGACCGCTTTTATTTATGGAAACTATTGCATTTGTACAACAAATGTCAATGTGATACGTGAACTCGTGTGAAGTGCCACATTAACTGTAAATTAACGTTAATCGCGATTTACGTTAGTACACACTTTTGGAATAAACTTGGAATGGTTCGTTTAACTGAGAAACATCGTATTGAAATTTTAATGATGTTGGGATATGGGGACAGACGAAGACAACAGGAAGAAGTTTGCAATTTATTTAACAATTTGTACCCTGAACATCATATCTCTTAGTCTACGGTTAGTATAAGTTGAAGTAACTGGTTCTGCCAATAACGGGTAGACTTAGAGCTGCCAATAATGAAGAACGTGAAAATGTAATATGCTGAGTGTCGTGGATAATCCACATGCTTCTGTTCGACAAATTGCTCGAGACCATGAATTAAAGAAGTCTTCTGTTCACCAGATACTAAAACAAGAAAAGTGGTATCCGTACAAATGCTGCGTCGTTCAAGAATTGTTTGTAGACGATTTGGATCGAAGGTTGCAGTTTTGTGAAGAAATAACGGGTCGACTTGAAACAGATGAAAATTTTCATAAAAATATCGTCTTCACTGATGAGGCAACCTTTTGTTTGAATGGGGCAATCAACAAGCAAAATACACGTTACTGGTCCTCACAAAATCCTAGCTGGTACGTGGAAGGACACACTTAGTACCGGCAGACAATACCTAAATGTTTGGGAAGGGATTATTGGAAATCGAATTTTAGGACCGTTTTTTTTTTAAATACTTTGACAGCAGACGTTAATTTAGATTTTTTGAGATTTGAATTAGTTCCCGTCTTGGCTGCTTTATATCCCAATGAAGCAGATCCTGATATACCTTATAACAGAATATGCCTCCAGCAGGATGGAGCTCCTCCTCATTTCGCAATTAATGCCCGCCAATTTCTCAATGACGCTTTTGCTAATCGATGGATAGGTAGAAGAAATGTAATAGAATGCCCATATCGCTCGCCGGATTTAAATCCACTAGACTTTTTTCTTTGGGGCTACCTTGAAAGATAGAGTTTACATAAATAAGGGGAGGACCTTGAGAGCTTAAAAGATCGTATTCGAATAGAGATGAGGGCAATCACATCAGAAATAACAGCAAATGCTATTAGCGGATTTGAAAGCCGAGTATATCATTGCCAAATTGTGAACGGTGCACAGTTTGAATATCTGCTGTAGTTTAATACTGTAATGTGCTACTAATAAAATAAACCTAGTAGTACATAATTTCGATTTTTTTTTTACAATTTTTTTAAGGAAGAACATAAAGTCTTTATATCGTTGAAAAGAGAAAAATATCTCTATTAAATGAGTATAATATAGGGGTACCTTGCTATTTAAAATAATTACATGTTAGGCGTTGCGCTTTTGTTTTCCAAAAAATTATATTTAAATATTGCCCTATTATAGAAAACTAAATACAAAACCAGTTTTATTTGAAACATTTATTCATAAAATGTATATTTAATGCACTTATTAGTTTATATGAACAATAATTATTTGAAATTAGAATTTCAAGATAATGTCAGTGTAACATTAAGAAAAAGCATTTTCGAACAGTCAACTTAACAAAGATTAGGAATGAAAATTACACTTGAATACATTTCAGTACTTCGTATTGCCTCCTCTAGCCCTAACTATTGCTTGCATACGGCGGTCCATACCACTAATAAGTACACGAATATCATTCTGCGGAATATTCTGCCAGTCATCCTGAAGTGCCGTACGAAGATCGTTTAATGTGGTTGGTGCAATTACACGACTTCTAACGCGCCTCCCTAAAATGTCCCAAACATGTTCTATAGGGTTCCATCTGGCGTACAGGCTATCCAGTTTAGTTTTTCTATACCGACTTCCTCCAGGTATTCAGTGACACACCTCGCTGAATGCAGTCTTGCGTTATCCTGCATCAGGACAAAGCCATCACCAATAAATGGAGCAAATGAAACTACGTAATTTGCCCAAATCTCTTCGATATACCGTTGTGCCGTCAACGACCCTATATCAATAACGACCAATTCGGTGCATGCCTCCATCGATATTCCGGCCCACGCCATCACCGAAACTCCTCCATGGCTAACCCGGGGGTTGAAAGTACATTCCGCGAATCATTCCCCCGTTCGTCTCCATCCTCGTTCTCTTCCATCTCGGGAATGTAGGCAGAACCTAGACTCGTCGTTAAAAAGTACAGTAGGTACTCCATTGCGCCAAAGTCGAATTCAAATGTTCGCGAGCAAATTGGAGTCTAGCTACTCGGTGACGTCGGAGTAGTTTTGGCCCAGCTGCTGGTCTACACGCTTTCAAATCAACTTCTTGCAACCTTCGGCGAACTGTCCATACACTTACATCAGCTGTACCACGAACCTCTCTAAGTTGATTTCTGGTCTCCACTGAAGTCAAATGACGATTGCGAAGAGTATTAAGAACGAGAAATCGGTCATCGTTGGCAGTAGTTTTTCGTTTCCTGCCACATCCCGACCTTCGTGTACCTATTTCTACCGGTCTTTCTAAAGCGTTCAGGTACTCTTTGGACGGTAGAACGGCTGACATCAAGTACTCTGGCCACATATCGTTGGCTTCGTCCATCTTCCACAAGAGCTACAACTTTTGCATAATCTTCAGCACTTAAAACCATAATGAACACAAAATCTTCAGTAGGAATGACAGTAAATCTCAAACAAATGAATACACAAACAGTTGAAAAACATAAGCACCTTGATTTTCCAAGCATCAAGTCGGATGGTGAAAACACACACACTGATATTTCATTTTCGTTGATTATTATGCATAAAATAAACTGATAAGTACTAAAGTGCTACAGCAATTATGCTATTATCAGGAAGTAAAAAAAAAATAGGTGGCCCGTTCTTTTTGCACCTGAGTGTATTTCAGCAACTAAGTATATTACTTTATTAAAGAAATCGTATTGCATATACAAATTGTTTAAAATAATAACAGATAACGTCAGAAAAATGTTCCAAGTTCCACAAAAAGTACTTTTATGAAATTGTGTGAGTTTATAACTCTTTTAGTTAAAGGATGATCAACAAATCCTAATGGTAAAAAATTAATAAGACATATTTGTCATTATTTTGCGAATTCGGTTCGTAAACTAATCGAGGTTCTTGCGTGGTTAACATGGGGTTGCATCTTTTTAGTCTCACACTGTTTGAAACGTGATTTATATTGATATTTCATAATATAGCACATATACAGCTAGTAAAACATTATATCGTAGCAAAATGAAAAAAAGACATTTTGGTACTTTTTCAGTTTTCCCAGTACCTACCTTCAAATTCATTAGTGATTTCGTTACCAAAGTTTTCATAACTTTAATGTCAATTCTGTCGACGGCCACTACATTATCAATAAAAGAAAAGCTTCAAGTTACAGTAAAGAGGAAAACCTTACCATACCAAATCCAATTTAAGACAAAAGTAAATTAAAAAATCTGAAATTAAAAAAATTAACTAATGTCAAAAATGTTGAAATGTTGTTTCAATAATGCAAGGATAATTATAATAAATACCCAGAACAACGGAGAACTTTATTCCTTAATTATAACACATACTACTCTAAAAAAGCGGGAATATCGCCGCGGTCTAATAGGTAAAACAAAACCCAGTGTTATACCGATGTAGGATATACAGTCAGAGTTATAAAATATGTTCTTATTTCAACAAAAAACCAATCGGGACAGGAAGTTGTATCAAAGAGCTTTTTCTGTGGCTTGAACATGCATAAAAGTTAGGTCTCAAAGTAGGATACTAAAGTCTAGCTAAATTATGTGTTTTGGGTGATAACTTTTTAAAATAATTGACGAAGAAAAGAAATGTTTATATTTTATGCTCCATTAAAAGGCACTGGGCTTCGCCTCGTGGTTTTAAACCCGTCGCGTGCTTTAAAGGCTTGCTTATACACTTGTATTATAATATACTAGAAAAATATTCAAAATAAATCCAGGCGCTCCTGTCATAAAATACTTGAAATAACATACTGGTTTTATAAAAGTTATAAAGTCTATAAAAAGACTATGGATTTTCACTTCCATAATGGATAAATTTCAATATATCATTGATTATTGTTACATCTTTCTTCTGGGTTGGGATCCAAAGTGAATTTATATTTCTGGACCAATGTGGTTAGCGTAATTAAAAAACGGTTAACAAATCACGAAAAAAACCTCACAAACCTAAAAAATTCTTCACTTTTTTGATATCCCATCCATCCAAATGCATTTTCATTACTGGACACTAAAATTCTATGAAGGTCCTTTATTTTTAAACACCTCTTAAAGGCTTGTTAACTTTAATCAATGGCTCCGAAAGACCAGTTTTATGTTATGATTTTGAAGAGAAAACCCAAGAAAAATGCCGAATTCTTAAAGATTGTTTAATCCCGAAAGTTGTTTACAATTTTCTCTTGACGATGATCGACAAACTCGTCGATTGTCTTAGCAATAACGAATTCGTAACAACTAATTACATCCGGGTAATATATACAGGATAATTATTAAAACTAAAAATCCATAACAGCTAGAACTGCAGCAGGATGGCATTGGACAGGGATCGATTGTGTAAGCGAGGCCTTTGCTCAGCAACGAGAAGAGTCATCTTAATTAACTTACGTAATTTCAAATCCTAACCACATCACACAAAGAGTGCTTATCAATGAGGGGGAGTTTTTGCACTGAAATTCAGCAAAGATGCAATTTAAAAAATATTTATTATTTCCATTTAAAATTTCCACATTTTCAAAGATACATAAAAAGAAAATCAAACACAATAGTAGTAATGCAGTATTGAAATATTTTATTAATAACTAATATTTCAAACCAATATATAAGAACATTAATTTAGTGTACAATGTATTAAGTGTTTTTATAACGAAGTACATAATATTGTTATAAAGGTGACGGGGAAATATAAAATATAACTTAATTTTATTTTATAGGATAGGTACTACAAAAATTCATTCTTCTTCTGGAAAAACGAGACAGTCTTTGTCATTTCGACTATTTACTACGCAGCACATACACGGTTTACCTTTATTGTTCATACTGATTCCAATTAGAAAATAGTTCTTTATATTAGAATATTCATCCAAGTGTTTAACATAGGGCACCTTTTTAGTTTCACTAACGTAAAGAATTTCTTTAAGGGCCTGTTGTGCAGATTTCTTGGGCAACTCATCATTATCAGATTGGATGTGCTTCATCTCGTATATAATAGCAAAATTTTCACCAAACACCCACAGGTCAATTTTGCCACTTTGTGGATCTACTTTAACATGTTTCTCCACACAGCATTCTTTGAACCTTCTTATAAGCATGGTGGTAAACAAAACACCCTGTAGTGAACGTTCATTTACACCTACCTCTCCATCGAATTTTGGAAGAAGTGCTTTGAAATGATTGTAGAGATCTCCCAATTTTTCCTTACATATTTCATCGTCTCTATCTAAAGGCATATTTTTAAAAACTTCTGCACACTTTGTCATTTCCAGGTAACTAAACTTACAACAATCTACATAGAAATTACGGAACATTTTACGAAATGCAGCCAAAACATCTGTATTGGGAATTTTCACATAAATTAGCTCACTAGAATCACACTGATCAGGGACAAGAGTGAAATATCCTTGTTCCATGAAAAATGAGTAGATAATATTTGAGTCAAGGGATTCATCGCTATTCAGTAACTTGGCAAGTTTCCTAGCGTCCACTGTCTCACATGGCGCGAAAGATATATAGTCATCGCCCATTACTTTCATTATTTGTTCCATAATATCACTACGTTTCAGAAGTGAACCCATTTTACTAATTATGCTGGAGCCTCCCCAAAATGTAGTTTTACTGATATTTAAAACATCCGATGATGAACGCTCTTTAATGTAATGTAAAACAGACCATAAACAGTATATAGATTCACCTCGAAAGTTATATCCGTTGTAGAGATCCTTCACCTCCTCTTGTATAGAAACTCGTTTCTGTTCCTGATTAGGAAACACGTGTTTAATGACTGAGACCATAATACGGAGCAAAGCGACCTTTATTGTCCAATGGCCATTCGTAAACAGTTTGATTATTTAAGTGCCGAGATATACCGATACTGCCCAAACAGCTTACTCCTGTAATCAGTGACCCCAAGAGATGTTTCTGGGTTTCCCCTTTTACAATGGCACCAAGCAGCATAGTAACTTCATCGCTGATATTCATCACTTCATCTCCACTTTTACGTTGCAGCAAAGCATTCACAGCAGGTGAGTCAAATTCATCGACTAACAGGTACACTTTTCTCTTATGGTAAGCATGTAAATACTGGATCAATTGTTTCAGGCCTATTATTGCATCCTGATTTTTATATTTTTCCATATCACACCATATTCTGCAGGCTTTATTAGCCTGTTCTTTTTCGATTGGATGAGAAAAAATTTCACTGTATTGCAGATAGGAATGTGCAAGGTATGCATAGTGTACGACTCGTCTCACACTATTTTTTACATCCCGAATTGAAGATATTTCCACATCCTTGAAGGTTATATGTACAACTGGATGTCTTCCAAAATGTTCTTTAACAAAGTCTGCCTCAGCCAGAATTTTACACGGTTGTTTGAGTTCGTATCTGTGAAATGCTTGAAAATTTTCATACTTTTCAAGTTCCGTCAAATCTTGCGGTGCGTTAGTGATGTTCCGATCTCCTTCAATTTCAAAGAAGCGCTTGATCATGTTCAGGTTCATGGACTTGCCAAAACGTTTTGGTGCAAAGATTATCAGAGCTGGGTCTTCGGACAGTAATTCTTTGATAAGCAAGGATCTATCAACAAAGTCGGTCCATTTAACGGCTGCTCTAAATTCAGATTCATCAGCTTGAAATATAGGTTTTTTTTTCTGCAAGACAAACGATAAAAAAATATATCTTTAAGATGAACAATGGCTTAAAATGATCTTACATTTGCATTGGAAGATCCACTACCATATCTGTAACTTGTTCTTGATGTTTGCTGAGCAATGTGAGGTAGCACATTTTGTCGACATTTCCTGCAACAGAAGAAAAAAAATAACGATAAAATTGCTCTCCTCATAACAAAATGCCTCATAAGACCACAAATTGTTCTTACTTTAGTGTTAACAGAAGCAGACGAGCAGGCTGCACCAAGATCCATCTTCCGCCGTTTATTCTGGGACATCTATACATCAAGGAGGTTTGAAGAGTCCAAATAAAAACTAAAATAAAAAAATACTATTAATATCCAAGAAAGCTAGATTGTTGCAGAATATTACACACACAAATCAAACCTCCAACAATTCATTACGAATAACAAATCTTTTATACAAGATATAATAAATGTACCAAAGAATGTCTTAATCTTGGGAAAAAACAGAGTTTCAGCCTTTGATTTCCATTGTGTTACATTTTCTTTCTAATTACATTTATACGATCAATAATTGATACAGCTGTAATATTGTTTTTAGGCCTGCATCCAGAATTACTGATTTTGTATTCGGCTAAATCGTCTAGAAACACCTGTTTGCCTGTCTAGGCATGAAAAATAGAAAACTCGTGTAATTTAAAATTTTATGCAATCAACTAAAATTTTAAATTCAATTATTAAATTTTATATCTTATTTTACAAGTATTCATTTGCTTTGTTTAATTTTTTACCCTGCAATTGGAATGTAAGTTTATTGGCTAATAAAGAATTATTATTATCAACAGAAGAAAAATAAATTCTCTAGGCGAGACATTTGAAAATTTTTTCATTTACATATTTCTGTCGGCCCAAAAACTTTTGTGGATTACGCGTTCAGAAACTGTTTAGCGAGTGTGAGTTCTTGAGGGGCTAGCGATACAAATAACGATTATAGGTATATTTAATTAAATTTTTACAATTCTTGTATACTTTTCAATTCTTACTTAGTAAATGTATGAACATCTTTTGGAAAAAAAATTACTTTTAAATCTCAATGAAAATTCATATTAATTATCGTTCGTGTTCACATATTTTGATAATAGTGTTTTGTTTAGATACTTTTATTCTCTTTTTAGCAAATTTATCAATAATTTCTTAATTTCCGAAGTTAGAATACTTTGTTTGTTGCAATGCAACAAAACAAACCTGTCAATATTCAGATGTTTTGGATGTTTAATACACATTTTTAAATGAAATACCATTTCCATTTAATATTTTTTCTAAAATATAGTCTTTGTTTTTTTTAAACAATAGTTTTGAATTCTGGAAGACTTCCAATTAACGAAAATGGACTTTACAATTCGACCTTGCAATAATTAAATACATTTTTTATTATCAATAATAAACATGACCAATACCAAAGATAATAAAATTGTCGCAGACCATTAAAAATCAGACAACAATTCAAAAATAATTACAAATGTTTTACTACAGATAAAAAATTAAATATACCCAAAAATATCTATATGGAGTAACTCAAAATCTAAAGGTATTTGTAGAAGGTCCCTAAATATGGGGCTAAATTCAGTTGGTATTAAAATTGCATGTAAAACGAGAACAAATGAAAGCAAAAGGGAAGAAAAACCAAATAAAAAATAAAATACTATTCGATAATGTAGAACATAAAGCTGGTCCTCATAGAAACCGAAGCTTAGACGAGGAAGCATATCAATTCATTGGTAAATCTTTAGAAAATTCTCAATCATAAATGGATAAACTTGTTTTATATATTCCTAATGATAAGAAACAGAAGATTTAAAACCTATCATTAGTGAAATAGACAGATTCGAAGATGGGACAAAAATGGTTGGTTTCAAACAAGAAGTAGCATATAAATATATTCCAAGAAAAGTTGCTAATTTAATTCTTGAACAATTAATTATGACAGACTGTGAACTAGAGTCTGCTAATAATAAAATAGATGAAATGTTGTTATTATTTACGGAATTTTGTTTTTGTTATAAAATATTTTATTGTTTTACGTTACGTATGTACTTCTTTCAGTAATAAAAATATCAATCAAAAATTCAAATACGTAATTGTTCGGTAGGGACCTGGTAAAAATATCTATGCAAAAACCTGTCCGACTACTAGCAAAGTCTTGGTCGACCACTAGCGTTTATTGTCCGATTATCGGCAAAAGTAATGGTTTTTATCTTACAAAAATTCTGTAAATTTCAGAGGTTTAAGAGACGTAAAACATTACTTTTATCGTAAAAATGGAATATTTTTCGTCGCTTAACTTTTATTAGTGGAAATAAAGATTTTTCTGCAAAACTGTCAGACTACCGGCGAATTCACCCTATCAGAAAAAATTCAACTTTTTTAGTCATTTGAATTACATTTATTTTAATGATATAATCAACAATGAGTGTTAAGTTTATTCGTCTTATAAAGTAATCCTGAAACACAATTAAGGGTCTTATGTTAACTGATTTTCTTTCATAGTTGCTTACACTGTCAAAATACTGTTAACTTTAACAAACAAGTTAGATTTAATAAATTCTTAATCTGTAAAACAGTATTGTGTTAAAATTTTAATAGGTTGTTAATAAATAAAAATGGTGTTGCTACAAATTTCTTGCATGAAAACCACACGAAATAAACCGTGCATTTACTTTTTAATAGAATCAATCCATATTAGGGTAAATCAGGTTTTGTGTCGCTACGTTACCAACCCCTTGTAAACGAGAATTCCAAAGTCGATTTATTAACTTTAACTACTTCTAACTTTTATGCCTTTTTCTGATAAATGAGATTATTCACTAATACTAATGGATGTAAAATATCTGCAGCCAAATGTTGAATGCTTTGCACAACTTTTCTGTAATTCTTATAATTACCAACTAACAATGGAAAAAGTTACTGTGTACCAAATACTTTAATGTATTAATACAGGAAACTTGGCTGAAAAACTCGTGACACTGACTGCAGCGATCCGTGCGGCTTGGTGGGCCACTAAGATTTGAATTTGGCAGCTGTCGAAAACATTTGTGGCACATTTAAAGCAAATGCCATTTACTTTCTTATAGCAAAACCCTTATTTAATTAATAATATTTAATAATTATGATATTTTACTTTACTTTGTAAGTTTAATAAGTTTATAACATTTTGTAGGGTTAGGTTTTTAACTATTAAAATGAATTTAAAACAGTAATCTGTAAATTTATTATCCAAATTTACTGAAACTTGCCCACCGAACTGCTTAGATGACGCCACTATCAATGTCTCGCATTTCATCATGCTAAACGTATATGAGTTTCCTGTATTAATATATTAAAGTATTTGCTATGTACCAAACAGCTCTAAGCAGATATTTCAATGTTCCATGATTGGGCCCAAAATCATCCAATTTCTGGTTTATTAATTTGATATCGTACTTTATTAAAGTACAACAGTTGGTACCCAGCTATTACTGAATTATTTGATTTACTTGAATTTTCGAGAAATTCTACACAAATTTTGCTGAAAATGAGGGGAAGTAACCATTACAGCAGGAATGTTAAAATAATTGGAACAGAATAACTTTTACCGAGGCTAAACACACCGAATAGGCCTCTTAAGACGAATTATATAACCGATTTATTAAATGAAAAACTTTACTTACCAAATTAAAATGAGGGGACAATCACGCCAAATAACACCAACACTCACAACGAAACCAGTACAGAAAATGTTGACAATGGCGAAAGGCGTGACAAATTGACATTATCGGAAACCGACCGAGGCAGCGAACATTTAATGTTAACGGGAACTGTATTCGTCGATCGTGGTGTCAACTGCGATACGTTTCTCCTGCTCTAGCTGGCGCCAGCCACAACGTTTAAAAATTTAAATATTTTTAACTTTTAATTATTTCTACAATATAATATACATACGTACTTTCGGATAATAACAACTAAATGTATAAAGGGTTAATAGCATAAAATTCAAAAACATTCGATTTCGTTGTATTACAGAAAAATTATTAAACAACAAAGTTCACGTTCGCATTATTACCTATCTACACTTACAGTTTTTAGACGATGTAAAATCGTAACAATTAGGTTGTGATATCATGTCCAGTATTCAATTAGGTATACAAATTAAAAGTCAGCTAAAAAATTATAACTGTTAATTTGAATAAGAGCAATCTCCATTACAGAAAAAATTGTTTTAGTAAATTCGTTTTTTAATAAGAAACTGAAATTTCAGCGTATTTTTGAGGGATGGATTTTATTATTCAAATTTCGTTATGCAATGTTATATATTATTATAACCGATAATCAAATTAATTATGCGTAACCTAATTAGCTCATATACTCAAGAACTTGACCTAGTAATCTGAAGGTTATTGGTTCGATTCTAGCCGGAGAAATATTTTTTCTATATAATTGAGAATACGGTTAACTCTTGATCTCTCTGACTGGTTTTCGTCTCCGAGTGGCGATAGGGGTTGAATGATCTAAGGGAGAAATACAGGCTTGACTGAGAACTAGCCAAGGGTTCTCAAAATATTCTTAAACTCTTTCTCCTATTCAAGACTCACAGCAATACCAAATTAATTGTCGCTTCTGTTAATTCAGAAATGGCTGATCGTGATGGTGAGCTACCCGAGACACCTAGGAATGACGTGCTAAAAGCTGTCGTTAAATGGGGGTCTAGGACACTTCGCCCAAAGTCCATACCGCCCAACGCTATATTCTGCCCACAACGCCCAAAATTACTAGAAGGACACAACGCCCAACGCGACTACATAGCCCAATTCTGAATATGACGACAACGCCCAAAATGTCCACAACGCCACAAGTTAGGACAGGGACAGAACGCCCAACGTGACCACATCGCCCAATTCCAAGCTCTCCACATTGCCCACAACGCCCAAAGTTAAGACAGGGACAGAACGCCCAACGTGGCCACATCGCCCAATCTGAACTTACAGTTGTAGAATAACGTCCAACTACAAAAGCTACAGGTTATATTATTAAAATATGTATGTATGTCATTTTGCATGTACGGGGTCATCACATGAAAATGATAAATTCTACTGTAACATTGTTGTTTTTGAAGATATCGGAATATTAACAGATGCTATGGACTAATTTTTAACAAGGAATTCATTATTTTTAGCAAAAAAATAATCTACCATCGTTGGGGTTCTATCCCTGTCTTAATTTGGGCGTTGTGGGCATTTTGGGCGTTGTGGTCATATTCAGAATTGGGCAATGTGGTCGCGTTGGGCGTTGTGTCCCTCTAGTAATTTTGGGGGTTGTGGGCAAAATATAGCGTTGGACGATATGGACTTTGGGCGAAGTGTCCAGGTCCCGTTGCCGCATGTTACAAATTAATTGTAATGTAATGCACGGAAAACACAAATGGCGGCGTTTATGACCTGTTAAAAGTGAACAATCTTAACCTTCCTACAAGAATGATAATATACCGTTTGGATCATTTATTTGTTTCCTATTTTTCTTAATAAACCGTGCATCCAAAAGTATGTTTAATCAAAACAAAACAGGACTGCCACAAACGGCCCGCTGATTTATGGCATAAGGTAGGTTTGTGATTGCATGGGGTCATTGGCATTAAATTTCTAAAGCAGGTAAAAAGTTATAATCCCTTCTGGCAGAGGCACAAAATTACAAAGATTTTGTAAGAATTTTAATATGCAACCCATTGAACAAGAATTCGCACAAACCAATACCTTTACATCTCTTTATCTTTATTGCTCTATGGTATGGGTCATATGACCGTCGAGGATTAAAAGTACTGGGTCACTGACAGTAGGTTTGCTGTGATCAATAAAATGCTTATACCAAGAAGAAAATATTTGGAGCATCTACCCTGATTTATTACAAGCAAATATTGTGCCGGGCGGAGCACCGTCAGTTAATTCTTGTTTTATTCGTTGCCGATGGAAAATCAACAATATATATATATATATATATTGCCATGTTACACCCTTCAAAATAGCTAAATTCTAATTAATTATCATGCATAGAAGCCATATGTAGCTTTTCCTTATGATAATGGGTCACACACACACACAAATTTGAAACGAGGCTATTCGTTGTCTTTCGGATGATCCTTCGGGATGTAATAAAGTGGAATTGCAGGTTTTTTCGTGTATCCTCCGGGATTTTTTTGCCTTGGTTTTTCTTTCTAGATGTTTTGTTGAAGCCTTGCAATGATTCTTTCTTGAATTTATGCTGTAATTTCAAAGAACGTTAGGATTTGTTGCTACGATTTGACAGATCAGGTTAAGTTTGTTACTTTTAACACATGTATGTGCTTATTTGCATTGTTTTATGTTGTATAAATGTGTATTGGCATAAGAGGCAGCCTTACGACGTTTTACCTCTAGCTTTAAAGATGTATTTGATTATTTATTTATAATATACTTGAAATGTCATCGACGATTTATGATTTTGCTAGAAATTTGGATTTTTAATGTTTAGAACTAGTATTTGTTGATGTGTTATGTTACTATTGGTGATGTAGTTGCCTTTTGTCATGTTTTCGTTAACAACAATATTGTATTTGTTTAAATATTTTGGCCTTCAGCACATTTTCTACAATTTTGATGATGCTTCTGCATATTTTGATTTTTCTAGTATTCCTAAGGGAAATTTTTATGTGTAAAACGGTTGTAGTATGAGTCAGGGCATCTTTTAGTGTATAATTTGTATGTAACAACATTGTATTTATTTATTTATTTAGATTTGTTTGGTCTATGACCTTGAAATTTTCTAATTTGCCTAAATTCTTGTTATTTGTGTGTGTGTACTTGATTAAAATGAATTTTATATGATACTAGGGTGTGTGTAGATTAAGTTTGTGTATTTGTATGTTTGTTTATTGTTAATATGGGTTTTTGTTATTAGTTTTTAAGTTTGTTTATATTATTGTTGGTTAGGGTTTATTTGTTATATACCATGTGAGATATCAAAATGTGGCATTTGTTATGTAGATTTCAAATCTAATTTTAGTTTTTTCATAACATAGTGTATAAAAAAGTTATTTGAATTTAATTAAAATTTCATGTAATTTGGTCCAATTTGATGCTCGCCTCCTATTGGCTGAAATTCTGAGGTGACAAGCATCATAGATATGATTTTGTTTTAATATGCAAAATTTTGCATTGTTTCCATGGAAACGTGCGTTTTTTGTTGCGAGGCTATATAAAGGGAATTTTGTAAAATGAGCTTCACTTCTTATTTTGATTGCTATTTGAACCTGTTACTTGCCATTTGCTAATTTTTATAAGTCCTCGTCGTATTGTTTAACTTCGTAATAGAATTTGTGTTATAACCTGTGTGTGTATTGTTATTATCATCGTTTATCTACAGTTGCATTCGATAATAAATGCTTAATAGAGTTCAAGTGTATTATTTACCTGTGCTCCGTATAATTACAACGACATTTATAAGTGAAACAAAGTTTATACTTACCAAATTGATTGGGTTCCATCAAGTGTTGTATTCACATGAATTAAACTATAAAGTGCTTCATTTTCCTGATAATCCTTTGGTTATTAATTGGAAATCAAGGATCCATAATTTCATACAATCAGTTTTATCTTCACTTAACCTAGAAAGTGTGAGAGCATTATATTTGGAATTACGAGTGCTACAAAGCTAACTATAAAAGGTAAAAGCAATCACTTACCTGTATCCTGCAACAATTGGAGAGTTCCTGTATTAATTGGGAGGCTATTCGAGTCCGGATTTTGGAATTGTAAGCAGTTTACATCGACGAACACAACAACGTAAATCGATGCCATGCATACTGGATAATTTTAAGACAGACCGGCGCCGCAGGAGTTTTGTCTTGTATAAGAAAAGAATCAGAGTTTCAAGGTTAGTCAAGAATTGGTGTAAAACTTGTTTCAGACCTTTTTGATGAGTAGATTAAGTTATTGTGTATATGTTCTTTTGACCTACATGATTAATTTTCGAAAGATAATTGCAAAGGCGTTGTTATTTATTCCAAATTTAAGTTATTCTGTTACTTTTCTTAATTTAAATTTCATTAATAAATTAATTCATTGTTATTCTTTAATACCCCGTAATACGAGCCTGAACTTGCAACCTTTGTTTTTATTTACCCTGAGATTTATTTTGAACAATTTACTTATCATTTCATTTCAAAATTCATGCAGTTATATTTATTAGAGTCTCAATTCAAATTTTTGTTGTGTGTAGGTGATTACATTTTCATATTTAGCCCTCATCAAGATTTATTTATAAACTTTATTGATAACTTTACAATTTTTATTTACATTAATAATCTTAATTTTGACGGGTGCAATACAAACCTATCTCACAGCAATATATATATATATATATATATATACATGTACAACGGATGATACCAAGCCCGGTACATACAACAGGCACTCAGAAGCCCAGGTCTCCTTAACACGATAAGCACGGACAGGTCGAATATATCTTTAACTTGTAAGGTTATAGATAAAGGGAACCTGAGAGGGGTAAGATTATTTCATACACAGCAAAAAATATAAATGACTAATATAACGAAGCCCTTTACATACCGCCGATTATGTGAAGCCCGTGTGTATAAAATGCGAATATGTGATGCAGTTAACGAGTCCTTGCTGTGTTGCCTTTTAAATATTACCGAGTGTTGGTTTCTGGCATCTTAAAATCCGTCTTTCTGTTGACGGGAAAGTGTATGTGTGAAATATGAATCGTTCAAAATTGTTGGTCCAATTCGCAATTGAAAACAAAATTGTTAAGTATTGTTAACATAGTTTTTAATTTCATATCCTTATACGTACAAACTGTAGAATTGGTATATGCATGATTTATCATGATTTATAGTTTTGTTTGTCTTTTTATGTTTTTTAATAATAATTACATTTTTAATTAAAATTTAATGATATTGTTTTATAATAAATAAACTATAGTCTAATACTGACAGTAGTTGTAATTATATGATTATTTTCAAACAAGAAATCGAGAGATTTACGCTTTTGTCTGATTAGTGACTGCATACATCAAGAAATTTACTTTAAACCCCTTCAGTGTACATGTGCGATCTCGTTTTACTTTGAAAACAAATATCATTCTCAAGAGTATGGTAAACACCAGTTTATTGTCAGCTATTCCATGCCACGGAGTCACAATTGTCCAATAATAAAACAATTTTTTACATTACTTTTTTTAATTTACATATTAGTATATTTTACTTTGTTTTACAGGATAAGAAACAAAGTTAAATAACCCTTTAGCAACAAATAAAAGTACTGACATAATTGCCTTTCACTCATATTTTATATTTAAATAAATT
>JABXWE010018552.1:0-18021 GCA_014611495.1 Limonius californicus | reverse complement strand
TTAGGGTGCATGTGGCATGAATGGTTAGTATGTAAGGGACGCCCGCACTCCCCTGAAGTAATGCGAAAGCGGTTCCGGGGGGGGGGAACGGTAGTATGAATGTGTGAAAAAAAAAAGATCCTATGAAAGTATAATTAACTACAAAATCTTAAAAAAATTTAACATGGTTGTAGTATACTTTTCTATACGAAACTACAGTGTGTTTCAATATCAGCGGCTAACGCTGAAAGATGTTAGATTCTCAGGAAAGCCAAATTTACATATTTCTCTACATTTCTATTACATTAATAGGCATTTTCACGCTTTAGAAGCTGGAAAGTGTATTTTAACATAATTAACACCTTTACTATTTAATCAGAAGTTAGGAAATAACAAAATATCCCGCATTAAATGTTTATTCGTTCATGAAACATTATTCTGCAGAATATTGATATTTAGCGAACGAAATATAATGTATGGGAGGGTTCTTTGTTCTAAAACTTTTCATGATAAATTTGACTGATCTCTAGAAGATAGATATCAAAGAAAATTATTTTGGGTTACATGATTAAGAAATAACGTCAAATTTAAATCTCCAATATCAAAATGGGACAACCTGTAGAACAGCTGTAATTTCTGTACGTACTTTTTTTGCATAAAAAATTCACAGAACGTTTCGGAAACCTGTGCATTGGTCTATTATATCACGAAATTAAACACATTACACAAATAATAAAAAAAAATACTTTTTAAATAAACGAATTAATTTTATTATACATAATAATTAATAATAATCCTTCTGAGGCAAATTTCACAGACAGTGTGTGGGAATGTATCCAATGAAAATCAATATTTTAGACTTTAGATGAAATTTAAACAAAACTCTTGGAGTACGTTTTGTGAAATAGTTTACAAAATTGTAATTAAAAAATTGTATTGTTAGTTATAATTTCCTAACGAATTTTCTCTTCGATGTGTTATTCAGCTCAAAATTTCACAGTAATATTTTATTAAAATCCCTACACTGTTTATTTAAAACTAACCGAATCAACTTGTCAGAATTAACAGACATACACTTATGCAGTAGCAAATAATCATTTAGCATCAATACAAATTGTTGGTTAAATATGTAAGTTTCTGAATAATGATTCACAGAATTTGAATTTGGATGGACCTTCGATATTTAATGACTAGGGCTCCATTATTAGTGTAGATACATGCAATTTTCGAGAAGTCCTTCAAGATCTTCTAGAAGTAAATTACAAAATCCTTTTCTTTGTAGAAATCGATGACTTCACGTTTTTGCTAAACCTAATGAAGACTAGAAAACAACATGGTGCTCTGTCAGGTAACTTGATGGTGATTGATGAAGAAATATCTCAATCTTTCAACCATAATAGATTGTTATATTGTATTCTGTCTATTATATAGATGAGACGTGACAAGGATTCCAAGTACATACATCGTCCGATTATGTAACAAATTGCTACCTGAAACTGACGCGTTAAGCAACATCGTACACTAATTGGACACAGCCGTAAACGAACAAGTTTGGTTTAAAGTTTCGAAGCTCATTGTTTATGAATAGCTGAACACAAGGAGATTTTTATAGTGTCTAAAACGAAGACAGTTCCATTAGTTACATTGTTATTTAGTTTGCCAGGAGTTGTAAGGACAATACACCAATAACAATGTTAACTAATCAAGAAATAACGTACAAAACTTAAAAACTCAATTACTCTTAGCCGCCCGAGTGAGCCAAATTTCGCAAATGAGTAGTAAAACTTTACGACGATTTAAATTTTACGACAAATTCGATTTGCGTGGAGTCAAAGGCGCCCCGCGGTTTTTTCATTATCTTCTGGTAACCCTAAAATTTATCAACTCGAAGGCAATTTCCCAGCTACTTTACTTCTAGAAAATTACTTATAGCTACCCATCATTTATATTACTCAAAGTTTTTAGTCAAAAGTTCTAGTTAAAACTAGGAATTTTCGCAAAACCGAAACTTCAAGCACACTCAAGTATTTAAATAAGATAAATTGTAACTGAATGCTTAGAAAGAGCCTTGTAGACCAGGAATAAAGCTGCGGTATCAAATGCGGCGTCTGCGTCTCAAAGCTTACCTACCCTACACTTAAATTAATGACGTTTCCGGTAAAGCCCAAAATAGTAATGAAATACAGACATTCTGCGTGGAACTTGGCCACGAACAAAAACTCACTAAAACATATTAACCATCGAAAATACAGCGTTCATCAAAATATCACAGCTTTCTACCCAGACAACCTGCCTTACGTTCTCTTGTTTTTTGAAATAACATACATTACATCAAACTATTATAAGAAAACCTAAACAAAAATGTAAGTTTTGTATGAAAAAGGAAAATTATAATTTCAAATCCTCGCATCAATAGCTTTGGAATATAAACTGAATTCTAGCTTCTTTTTCTTTGGTAACATGGTCAAATATGGTGATTTGAAATGGATTAATAGATTACAAAGTGACAATTTGAAAATAATTGAATATCATCATCTTTATTTTTTCGTACTCCTAGCTTGAGAACATATTGTGATCACAAAAATTGCAGATATAGCAATTTAATGGAAATATACGTTTTGGGCACTTCGTAAATAGAAAACTACCAACCATTCGACATTACTGAAATTAGAAATCTTTTCTAGTATCATTTTCTAGTATTTTCTGGAAGCTCCAGATTTAACGCTCGCTTATCCAGAAACCTATCGTAATAAATGTTAAATGGTTTAAAGCCCTCTACATAATAAAAATTGAAATATTTCCTCTAACGGACCATCCTAATTTCTGAATGGGGTTGTAGCTCAGCTAATTCAGAGGTAAGATTCGATAAATAAAACTGAAAAAAAAAACTTTTAAGATACAATATCTCTTATCATACCACTGATACCACTAGTACAAAATTGAATAAATAATTGTAAACAAATAAATTTTGCAGCATAACATATAAGCACCTAAATAATTATACCATTATTTATACCAACGGTGCTCAAATTGTGGTACGCGTACCACTAGTGGTACGTGAGGACTCCGAAGGTGGTAGAGTAGTTGCAATATCTCATGATCCGCGAATTGCGCACCGCCGGGAGTGAGAAGGCTGTAGAAAAGGACGCCCAAACAGTATTTTCGGCTCAACCTAAAAACATCAGGCTAGCATGTAGGGCCAAATTGAAAACAGACTATGCAAATAAATGTGTAATTTAACTCTTTAACGTTCACTAAATTAATGATAATACATTAAATAAACCACTTTTTGTGCAGTCAATTTTATTAAATTAAATGATAACGTAGTAGAAAAATTATATTATATCTTTCACGTACCTAAAATTGTTTTCTTATTCTTGTTACAGGAATTAACTATTAATTTGTAGAATGCTTGTTTTATTTGTCTGAAGAAGGTCCTATGGGACTCGAAATATAATTTTTCTACTACGTTATCATTTACTTTAATAAAATTGCTTGCACATCCCTAACCTAATATTAAAGGGAAGTGTTTTCACTTAGCAAAAATCAGAACACAATAAAACAAATTATAGGTACATGAAGTCAAATTTAATGCAAATATCGTACAACACGATTACACAATTAAATATTATACATAAATTCATATTGAATGCAAATACAGTCCATACTAAAATGAAAGGAATGAATGTAAACAATTTTAAGTTAAATATCAAAGTGTCTTCAGATAATATAAAGCAAAAATTATATACAATTATAATGGAATCCTATTTTATGCACTAACTTTCTAAAAGAACGTATCTTTCCAGTAAAATTAATGCCTTCATCTTTCACTGCTTCAAATACAGCCTGCATCGTTGGTCTTCTTTTGTGAATATTTGCAAATCTATAAATAATTGTGCGTACAGTTTCTTCTTCGTACTGATCCAACGTAGACCTCGGACTGCTTTTATTGATGGTTTTCCTTAGGGAAGTAAATTTGCCACCATCTGGTTGTAGCCTGCCTTCCTTAACAATTCTTTTGACGGTGGCTGATCCAACGCCAGTTGCTTGCGACACTCTTTCGATCAAACTGCTTAAAGGAATAGTAAGTTCTTTGGCATCCTTTTCTTCCTTCATAAATTTATAAACGCTGTAAATTATATTACGGCCTTGACTGTACACTGTTCGTTTGGCGTTGCTCATAATTACTAGTGATCTGTAAATAAACTTTAATTAGTAAAATGGCTAAACAGAATATTATTACGTTAAATATGTAAAAATGGATTTCAACAAAGTAGAACTTGGTACTGCCAATAGAATATCATTGTTACTTACTGTACAACAGCTACTGATGCGAAGTTTTTAAACAACGAACTACTTTTGCAAAGAAAACGCTGTAGGTGGATTATAACCTAAAAACAGTTTTAATAAGTATTCCATAAAAATGTTAAATTTGGGTACTTTTACTTACAGCTACACAGTAAATAAACTGCTGTAGTCTTCAAAAGACTGTTTCTTCTAATAACGCAGGGAAATTTAAATATAAACAAGGGAAAAAATCGCAGGCCATAAAATGACAACAAATATTTCCGCAACGATATTTTCAAGTTGGTCTTTAGAACAGTTCGTGACGTCAGTAACATATTTTGGTTTAGTGCGCACGGATCATGAGATATTGCAATGCCTCTACACGAGCAGACAATAGACGTTATGTACTTGCCTTTAAATAAAATAAACATTGGCTGAATTTTATTAAAAACCTATCTGTTCTCAGATTTTATACATTTTATATTGTAAATGGCAACACTGTTGTTGGTGTAGATTCAACAGGGAATCCCCGGCTCGTTTCAAAATCGTGATGAGTAACGTGTTGTTACGGGCCAATCGAGCTTTTCCGACGACCCGTAACCGGATAGGTGGAAAAAGGCCTACAGCTTAGCTCAGAGGAGTAGGGGGAGTTCGTGGAAATCGCTTACGGAAGCAAATCTTTAGTTGTGTACAGGGTAAGTTAAAATTTGTGGGCGCCACCTTCCAAATCCAGCTGATTGTAGGTCCTCGTGGAAGGCCGAGAGGCCAACAGCTTACGGGAATGGGACTCACCTTTATTGTGCCTCCTCCTATATATATGAAGTTTTCAAAATTCGTACACAAACAAGTACAAAAGACACAATAAGAGGCGGTAAATCTTTAACACACGTATAATTAGACTCTTAAAAAAATGACAGTCTAAGAAAATGACAACAAGTGATAACGCTGTAGGTCTGGATTACATCTTTACTTGTAGGACGTTCACAAAAAAACTCACCGCCACTGGTGCAACGATATTTACGTTTTTCATACAGCTACGTGCACCAGGGACGCTGAAGTTCACAAGAATAAAACAGGATATAATTTTGTTAGCTTTATAAATAACAACAAACACCACATATGGTGACTGAAGGTCGTTTTTCTAGTTACATGGAAGCAAAATTTGAAATTTGCAAGTTAACGCGAGCAAAAAATAGGTTTCTTTCTCACACCACAAAAACCAGATTTTTACCTTGAACGATTTTAGGAGCGGCCGACACAATACTGGGGTTGTTTCTTCTTTCTTTTCCCCGATGCAGGTACCGTCTGAGATGCTTTCAAGTCCGGGAAAAAAAGGGTAGACCATTCCAGGACAATTTGAGGCGAAAACTTGGTTGGTACGCCCCTGGGAATTAAGATGATTTCCAAAGGGGGTCGGTAGGCGTTCAGAGCGACGGCAACTTCAGGCTATTACAGCACAGCCACCAGTTTTAACAATCACCTTTTCACTGGTTTAATCCAGTGAGGTAACGAAACATAACGTTTACGGGTTTGATTCGCTTATATTGTAATGGGTCTTTTTTAAATATTAGGAAGAAAGTACTGTATATTGGTTTACAACTTATTTTGAACCACTGGCCGCTAAATTCCAAGAAGTTTAAAATGGTATTTGTGCGGGTGTGTAAGAAGAGCGGAGGTAGAGGGGTACTTGTGAGGTTGAAAAACAACAAGAGACCCGAGAGGGAGACGGGCGACCAGAGTCCGAGGGTTAGGACGCAACGTCGAACCCACATCTTGATTGCGAATAAAGTGTGCAGCTACAAGTGCGAATCAGCTACCATTGATTGCGAATAAAGTGTGCAGCTACAAGTGCGAATCAGCTACCAAATTGAAGCGTACGTGCGAAGTACATAAGCATACGTGCTAAAAAGGCGATTCTTGTTGGCAGTAACCAACAATTTGGGACCAGAAAGGAAGACCATTACCCCACACCCCTCTGTTTCCGGCTTCGCAACAATAAAAAGTGCAACGATAGTGTCGAGGACAAAAAACAAGGTACCGAAATTTTATTATACCAATTTACAGCGGATCCAGTGGCGCGACATAGATTTTAAGTTAGTAGCTTGTAATTGAGTAATGTTCAGCTTTGTTTTAGCTAATAGGAATTTTAGATTATAGTCGTTGTTTTCTTACTACCAGATGTTCTTAGAATTAAATAAATTTTGAATCCCTTACATGATTTAAATTCTTTGGGAGTAATTAGTAGTGGGGGGTTTGTTTACGGGGGCATTTCCCAATTCACCCACGACTGAGCTAGACCGAGGTAAGCTTCGATAACAAATATATACATTAGAAGTACCACGAAATAAAACACCCATTACAATATCCGAATTAGATCGAAAGAGCAACTTCACCTAATTGCCCTATATCAAGGCTGACCTGCTAAGCATGTATTTGGATCCGACTTAGTCGAAATAATTATTGCCTACGGCAATATTCGGTACGTTAAAACTCAAGATTAGCAGAAGTCGGGAATAATCCGCTCGTCGAAGAACCTCCGTTCAGATCCAGAGCTAGTCGCCTACTGACTTTTTCTCCGCGTTCTCAAAAAAACGTCACCTAAGCTTAATTTCGTTCCAGAAAACCTTCGGGAAGCGATATTGGAACGCTAACGCGGCAAAAGGTGAATTCTTAGAAGCGTTTAAGGTCTAGCGCGAGAAAAACAATATTCGGCAATTTCGACACAAAAGGGAACTGTCAATATAACTCAATTTTAGAAAGACGCAAAGTAACCAAAACTGTGAACATACAAACGCAATTCAAATAACGTTTTAAATCCTATACTTGAAGAGAATTTCCCTAAAATTCTCTTGAGAAAGAGAAAATCCAGGAACAAAATCAAAACGAAAGGAACAGATGAAAACGAACAGGTATCAAAAAAAAACTTAGACGAAGTGAAATCCGCTAAAAACACAAACCCAACCCAAAGATATCGATGAAAAATAACCCACTGCTGTGGAACGACACCCCACCCCTTCACAGCAGACCGGTATATAGCCGCGGTACGCTGAAACAACGGGCAACAACCACGTTGGGACGTTGGTAGAGGAGGAGAAACCCCAGAAGCGTTAAGCGCTCCCTACCAACGACGTCTGGTCATCCAGATCCGACAACCAAAATCAACTATCAGAAAGGATACTTAACGAAAACATCTCGGGGAAGTCGAAATCTTTCCCGCGAGAGCTTACAAAAAGAAACCCGGTGGAAGTGCTGAGGGCCAAAGTCCACCGTGCGTCTGGTAGAACGAGTTCGCCCCCCGTGGTCGACCCAAACCACGAGAAGTCCCTCCATTCAACCAGACGACTTAAGATTGGGGAAAGACCCAACCGAAACAAAAGAAACAAGAGGGCCGAAAAAGGACGAAGAAGAAGACATGGGGGATGGTTGTTGGTGATCAGTCAACAAAGGGCTGCAGAACGCAGTAGAAGAACGAAAGAGAAAAACAAAGAGAAGAGAAGACCATCATCAGACTATCGTACATTCATACATACACACAATGTCAAATCCGGGTAAATAAAGTCACAATCGGGAAAGTCTTACACCCGAGCAAGATTCCGTCTAACCTGCCGATACAACTCGGGGAGGAGTTTAGGGACAAGGGACTTGAAGGCGATTAACAAAAGCCAAATGAAGAGAGCGTTTTGTGCGTCACGGGATCAGCACATCACGGTAGCCTCACAACAAACGGATCGTCAAACGCAACAAGCCCAAAAGAGTTTACAGGGTACCAAGCGAAGAGTAAAGGCAAAATTGGTAGTCGAAAAAGAACAGTGGAATTGAACCACAACAAAAAAAAGCAAACGGTAGCGGAACGAAATAGTAACGGGAACGCTAATGGCAACACGGCAAACGAAAGCGGGAGCGATAACGGAAAAGGTGTCGGTAGCGTTAAGGGCAAAACGGCAGCGGTAGCGCTAACGAGACGACAACAGAAACAGTAACGATAATGTTAAGGGCAGAACGGCAGCGATAACGATAACGGAACGGTAACGAGACGATAACGGAATTAACTGAAGGTTCAATCTAACAACGAGATGCGATAGGCGATAAAGAAAATAAAATGACTTCAAAATATTCGACACACCAAATGCCTGGATTACAAACACCAAGACAAAAGAACGACAAAATAAATATCTAAAACAATCAAAAATTTCAAAAGCGGAAGATAAACGAGAGTATAACGAAAAATAAACAACAAACTACAATAAACGACAACAAACGAAAACGACAGGACAATTATACGAAAATAAACGACAGTAAACGAAAAAAACTAACACAATACAAGAATAAACCAGAAAAAAAAAAAACGAAAACGATACGAGATACGACAAAGTTTCGCGAAATTTCGGAACAGGGAACGAAAATATCAAAAACAAATTCTACAAAATTCAAAAACGTGTGTGAGAGTGGATCCTAAACAAATTATTACGTAATTAGCAACAAATTTCCGGAAGACAACCAAATTCCGAAAAAAAATTTACGAAATTTCGCTAAAAATTAAAAAATATCTAGAATTTTTAAAAAAGTTTTAACAAAATCTGAAACATTCACAAAATTGGGTGGTTATTTTTAAAGAATTCTACAAGAAAATTCAACAAAACAAGAATGTTTCAACGCAGGTTAACTAAAACACGGGAAATTACAAAGAAAACTCGAGAAAATGCAAAAAAGTCTCAAAAAAAAATATTGAGAATCATAAAAATTCAAATGCGGAAAATATGACACAAAGTTATGGGAACGTGTTTACTGTGTTGTTATAGCGAACTTACACGTGAAAAATATGGATAAGTGGCTTAAACGATACATAAAAACTTTGGAAAATCTTGTTACATCAAGTTCTACTTCAGAACCAGAAGGTGTTGTGGGTGAATATGAAACAAATTCTTCCAAAATACGGAAAATAATAAGAAAGTATGACTCGAAATACATCAATTTAGGATTCACGTTTACAAACGTAAAAGATGAGCCTAGGCAGCAATGTGTGATTTGTTTTGAAGTTTTCTCAAATCAAAGCATGAAACCGTCATTATTGAAGCGCCACTTTAATACAAAACATTCTACATTGGAAAATAAAAGTAAAGATTATTTCGTCCATAAGTTGACTGAGATGAAAGGCACAAAGAAAATTATGTCTCAGTGAGTTTAAGAATTGCAAGGCGTGGAAAAGCTCCTATTATCGGTGAAGAACTGGTGTTACCTGCTGCAAAAGATACACCTACATATATGTTAGATGAAACGTCTGCTAAAAAACTAGATCCTGTACCATTGTCAAATGATACCGCCCGTCGCAGGATTGAAGTGATGGCATCGAACGTTAAAGAACAATTATTAGTCCGAGTAAAAATAGTGATTTTTTTTGCCATACAACTCGACTAGAGCACAGATATAACAAATTATGTTCAACTTATGGTTTATGTGCGGTACATATATCAAACTAAAGGGGAAGAGGATTATTCATTTTGTAAGGAACTCTCAACACGATCTAGGACTGAAGAAATATTTAAAAAACTCAATGACTTTTTGCGGAAATTGGACTAGACTGGAAGAAGCGCGCTGGATTCTGTTCAGACGATGCGTGCGCCATGACAGGAAAATGCGGAGGTGTTACCAGGAGAGTGAAATCAGTTGCAGAAAATTGTACTTTTACCCACTACAACATCCACAGAGAGGCATTAGCAGCAAATCAAATGCCGGATCAATTTAAAAATGTTCTTCAGGAGGCCGCCAATGTAGTCAATTTTATAAAATCTCGAGCTTTAAGCTTTCGCTTATTTTCAAAATTGAGTTCTGAAATGGGCAGTGCTCATATTCAGTTGCTGCTACACACAGAGGTGAGATGGCTTTCAAAGGGAAAAATGCTAAGCAGGTTGTTGGAGTTGCATTCCGAGGTGCAATTGTTTCTAATGGAAACCAATTTTGAATTGCGAGATCGAGCAGACGAGTTGTGGCTAACAACACTAGCTTACTTAGCAAACATGTTTAATCGACTCAATGATCTGAACTTAAGTTTGCAGGTAAAACTACAAATCGAATTTTGGTAGATGACAAAATCAGAGCTTTTTATCAGGAAATCGCAAATGATAAATGACAGTGTTTCAAATAAAAACCTACACTCATTTTGTAATTTGGAAAATTTTGTGACTGAACATGGAATAAGTGTGAAGGACGATCTAATTAATAACATAAAACAACACTGCCAAATGCTGATTAACACGTTTGAAAAATACTTTAAAGAGGAGTATTCTGAATTCCTTTGGATACGCAACCTTCTTATTTTGGAGAGCATTCCCGATTCACTGATAAACGACGCAAAAGAGTCTTTTATAGAGCTATCTTGCGATGGAGGTTAAAAATGGAGTTTACCAATTTAGAGTTGTCCGAATTTTGGTTGAGAGTTAAAAATGAGTATCCAACTTTGTCCAAAAAAGCATTGTTGTTTTTAATTCCATTTTCAACCATCTACCTTTGTGAAACTGGATTTTCGGCAATGCTGGATGTTAAAATTAAATATCGAAATAGGCTTGGCGTTGACCCAAATTTTTGCATGAAATTGACTACAATTGAACCTAACATCTGTTCTCTTATTGCAACTATGCAGACACATGATTCCCATTGATTTTTAAGATGTTAGGAGATATTCGTAAATCTATTGTTCTTTAATAAAACATAACACTTTAAAATAAAAGTTGTTTTATTACTATAACAATCTGTAGCATGTATATCAGTATTTCTTATTACGCTACAAGTTTGGTGGATATGTATGTACATACACACAGTTTATTTTTTTTTAGTTCGGTCTTACCCGTTTGATCCACTTTACACAGAATGGTATGCGGAAAAAAGTTTGAGAACCGCTGATTTACACCATGATTAATTAGTAAAACATTGTATTGATGCCACTTGCTAACGGCTTCTTGCGATTTAAAATGTACAAAGACTTTTGAGCAACTGCGTATCGTACAGATGTGTGCATTACACTTATCCCAGATCGGGTGGCAATTGCAGTGTACCTACCTGAAATTAAGAGGAATGTACGAACTACACAAAGTACATTAAGAACAGTATTAACTGATTTTAGAATAGAAAACAATAACACGAGGCAATTATATTTTCACGGACGGAATGTTCGGAGGTGTCCGTTGTTATATTCCAATTTGATCCTTCTATCTGTTAGTAATATTTGACCAATCTACCCAGATTTATACATTAAGCTATCGCTTATTACATACACACATACATATTCATTCAATAATAATAAATATGTCGAGCGGAGTACGGCCACAGGCAAATAAACACGATGTTTATTGTTGCCTATGGTACGGAGTCATATTCGTCGAAGAGCAGGTTCTGTAGGTTCTTGGTTATCTGGTAGTTCGTTAGACTCAAGCGCCAATTTTAGAAAAAAGGAAACTCACTGTAGGTTCATTCTCGACAAGGCCGCAGGTCGCTACAGGTGTCAGCCGGGTTCTGCATGGGAACCCTTCTTCAGCTAGTAACGGGTTGTAAGGACGTGGATGATACTGTGCCAACGTTTACCTATACGACCCAGAAAAACCACGAAAGATCTGACCCCCTACAGACGGCCGGGCGGGTTCGAACCCAAGACCTCTCGAATGAAAGGCAGAAGCTCTACCGCTGAGCAATTTTCGTAAGTTTTGCCTCGGAATTCTGCTTTTATAACTGAGGAGAATGGTTACGAAAAAGCTTCTGAAAAGGGGTTCCGCGAACTTCCTCGGCGTATCTCTTAATCGCAGTACCGGCGGCGCCTTCTTGTATAGGTAAACAACAGTAAACTGTGGTTAACGTGTTACAACTGAAAATTATTAATGTTTGGAACCACTGTAAACACGGCAAACTTCCAAAGTGAACACCACTTTGAAAAACATAGTTCTAAGAAATTCCTTATTTTTAAGTTACATAATACATAGACTACGAGTGCAAACCTTTCTTAGTCTACACCGCAGCTCGTTTGTGACTTCAAACATAAATCGTTCAAATTTGCATTAGAGAATATATACAGATTATACAGATGTAAAAATATACAAGATGCCGTGTGTGAAAAAAACTAGTAGGAAATCTTTCATAACCGGAACTGAAGTAAATTTATGTTTAGTGTTGAATGGTGTTTTCATAAGCATAACAAAGACAGTAAGTACTTCCGTTGAAGATTTGTTATGACTAGGAACTGGAATGATCTTAAAGCATAAGGCAGATAATAGCACAAACAGAATATGGAAAATTTGGAGGAAAGAGCAAGAAAATTTAGATATTAAATGTGTCGTAGAAAGAATTGAAAATGTTGCGATTAAAGTCGTTGGTCATGCCAAGATTAATTCCAAAAGTCTCGATATTATAGTTGGAAATGTCTAGAGGATGTGGAATACTTCAGAATTCATACGGGAAATTTAACTATTTACGTCAGATATTCTAAGTTAAAGCCGCAATATCTGAGATTCTAATCAAAATTCTCAAATTTAAGTCAAAATATCCGACAGAAGAAGAATATTTGGAAACATAAATTCTTCTTCCTTTTGAAGTATCCGGTTCATAATTGGTTTGTCCCGTCTAACTTACATCTGTTCTTATCTTGGTAATCACCTCCTGCTAGTGCTCGCTTTTAATTTCACCTTTTTCAGATTTCCTATGAGTACTTCACCTTTTTTTACTTCTGGAACACCATCGTATGCGCTCTTCAAGCATTTGTTGTATATGAAAGTTAGAAATAATTAATTAAGAATAATGAAGGGGATTCCCGAACAAAGCGTCAAGATTAAAATAGGTAATTCGGAGATTAATGTTGCAGTTTTCCGAATTTTGTTATCACAATGTCTGATATAAACGACACATTAATTCAAAATATTTCCGGGTAGTGTACCATAATTTTGAGCTGTGCGAAGTAATTTCGAATACTTCAAGATCATGTCAAGTACTATTAAATTCTATACAAGTGGGGACCTTTGTGAGGCAGTGCAAACAAGCACTGTCAGTCGAGGCCACAGTGAAATGCGGTTCGTCACCGAACCGTTAAGTTTAGAATGCATGTTGCATGAAGGATAGTAGGTATATAAGGGACGCCTGCTCCCCCTGAAGTAATGCGAAAGCGGTTCGGAGGTTCGGTAGTGTAAATGAACGGAAAATAAGTACTATAAAAGTAATGTGAGGTACTGTCGATAACTTTTTAGCTGAATTCCTGTTGAGCTTTCAGGTTTAAATATTCATATTTCGTCAAAATCTAATAAAACAATATAACTGAATTGGTAGTTAGATATTATTAATTGCATAAATATTTTCAATTATATGAATTGTTTAAGCTGTATATTGGTGGTTTCGCAAACTTCATTATACAGGGTGAAAATAGAACCAAAAATATATTATAAGTCGGAATAATCTTGTAATGGAAATTTTAGCTTTTCCACGCTCAGTAGATTTTCAATTTGGATTAACTGGGAATGAACTTCTCTTAAAATGTGATTTTAATATGAAGTATAACCAAGTGAGTTAGTTTCGCTAATGGATTTCTTCAGGTGCAGAATTTGAGCAGTCGCCAGAGAGTTGACGAGAAAATGCTTTAGAGCTGACGCGACGCCGATGTGATATAAAAGAGGAATTCACAAATGGATCGTTGACGGTCATAAAGCAATTGGCACCTTTACTGTTCCTGGTAGTCATATTGAAAAACTAAAAACGTAGTTCCCTTGAAGTTGAAAAACTAATTCCAGCAATTAATAGACAAAAGTTATAGTATGAGATAATTTATATATGATACATTACCGAAAAATTAATTTTTGTTTCAGTATGATGTTCAAATTCATTGCGTTTTTTATTTGCCTTGCGGAGTTGGACGTCGTATTTTGGTATAGTGTAGCAATTACTATATTTTTATATCGCGAAAGAGCATAACAAATTGCAAAAAATAACGCATTGCCGAATAGAGGTCGCCCTGTGCCCGGATTATGTTTCTTTTAATTACGTAGATTTGTAAACCGAACACTGATAAACTTTCACATCAGATTGGAATCAATTAACTTTCACAAATAATAGCAAGAAGTTTAGTCAAAATTTAACAGAAACAATTTGTTAACGCAGAATCGAGTAGAGCTAGATCGCATAATCTTATGTTATTTTAATTTCTTATTAACGACAAATTTAATAATATGGTGGTTGATCCGCAAATGCAAACATAAGTTGCAGAACATATTTCTATCTTTATAAAAATAAAGAGGATGTAAAAGAATCGAGGGTTCAGTACATTATATAGTCCATATGTATCATAATAAGGTCATATAGCCAAATGCTGCTGGTGCCCTCAAAAGTTAAGCAACTCAAACTAGGGTCACTACTGGAACGAGTGAACCGCTTAGTCGTACAACAACAGCGACGGGCCATGCTTTGGGGGGCACGTCAAAGCCGTCGATCCCGGGAACCACAACTATTATGCAGCAACTATTATTTGATAACAATGGCTTTCGGTCATTTTTCAAATCTGCTTCGTGAGGTGTCATATATATTTTGGGTGAATTGACTATTAAAAATGAAAACGAATCAGAATGAAAAAATTAATTTAAATCAGCCAAAAGGAATTATGGCTCTTATTTATCAAAATAATGCATGAATAGCTTTAATTATCACCTTCAAGTGTGGGGCTCTTGAGAGGCGTGTTCCGGAAGTTTTTGCCCTTTAAATTTAGTTAATACTAATTTCGGTCTGTTCGTCGAGGTAATAATTTACGATAATAATCTCTCCAGCTTTTCTGGAAAGCTTTTGGTGGCTGATAAAGTTACTTCCACAATTATAAAGTAAGTTTTATCATGAACACGTCGCGAAGTGAAAAGAAAATCTGCAGTTTCTCGGGTACATTTAGGAACGGAATGTAATTAAAACCTATAGAGCAAGAAGGGACATTAATTTTCATTAATAATGGACAGATTAGTGGGAAAACAATGTGTGGGAATGCCACATGCAGAGTTACAATATTTCAGGATTGAAGTAAGCCCCGCCAAGTGCGTAATCCGGGACGATCCGGGCCTATAGCAATAAACACCTCGGGCGCGCCCTGCAGTGTCTTGGGAAATTATAGCGATAGCGTGTGATAAAAGCCCCCTCGTATTGACTTTAAGTACACGTCATCTCCTAAGCCTAATATTTGAATCGCACTTATGTAATATTTATCCGCAACGAGGTGTGGAAAATGCGATAAAAACCGACCTTGCTGCAGGAGAACATCCCGATGGAAATGGGAAATCTGAATGCGATTTATTCATATGCAATCTACATTAGAAGATCACGAATGTTAAAACTGTATCTCGGTAATCGTTATTGCTTATTTGCATTTAAAGCGAATAAACGCCACGTAAAGCTTTTATTTAAATAATTTCCTATTCTCAAAGTGCCTTTTGCGGTCGTCAGAGACTAACAAGGAAATTTTATCTCAAAAGTGCCTTCTAACCTAGTTGCTCTAACTCTACGTCGATTAACATGTAAAATGTTAAGTACTTATTAAACATTTCGTTGTTAAGTGGATGAAGTTAACTGCACTAATTAACAGCCTGTATAATATTACAATACCATAAAGTAACAACATTACAGAAACGACTGTAAAATTATAATATTTTTACATAATAATAACGTACAGAACTTCTATCTATTCTATCTTCTATCTAGCAAAGATATTCTTTCCTAATCATCGTTTTATTGACAGTATACCATATAATGTTATTCTTGTTATAAAAATATATAAATACACTAAACTCGACGATGACGAGAGATTTGGGATATTTATTATATTCGTTAAACGTAGTATGACGAAAATTTAAAAAGACATTTATAGTACGCATTACCAAAGAAAAATAGACTGAGTGTGTCGCTGCTACTACTACTAGTGATAGTGATAGCGCACTGAATTAGTAGGACCGCCTGTTTTTCTTTGGTGTCCCGTACTATATATTACCTACTAAAACTTCAAATATCATGTTTATGGTCAGATAAATATATTTTCATATTAAATATTCTGAAATAGTGCAGAATATAAAGTTTCAAAAGGGGATGTTGAAATTAAGAATTATCTAAAATGCAGTATTCAAGTTTTTTGCAACAGTGCTGCCACAAGCATTTACTTCGTAACGCTAGCTATCTATGGGATGTCGTTGTACTCGAGGTTTAAACAGGATATTAAAGTCGTTGAATATTAGACATCCTCCCTAATTGCAAACTGTAATAAAAAACAAGAAACCGATCTGCTCTTGGCAAAAGTCTATTAGAATACGTTCGTTATCACACAAATTATATTTTCATTTAACAAGACATTGAATTAATATGATCGTTTATTTGAACAAACTTCAATTAACCCATTTATTTATTTTTAGCTATATCTATAGTTGCAAGCAATGCACACATTTACGTTGTTTATTAATGCTTCTTTGTATTTTGGCACTTGACTTCATTAACTAATTTGCGGGATATACAAAATTGAAACGGCGCTAATTTTATGAAAATTACCTACTTATACGTTATATTAGCGTAATATCAACTTAGTATACGTCCAAAATTGATTAAAAAATGCCATGCTGTTTGCACAGTGTAATTGAGTCACCAAAGTAAGTTTAGCGATTATAACAATAAATTGAAAGAACAGTGAAATCGTAATATCAACAACCGAAAAAAATTTAGCTTTTAAAATATTAATATAAAACTATTTCCTAGATTGCTGTGCTTTCTAATCTAGCACAAATTACTGTTTTCAC
Organism: Limonius californicus; assembly: GCA_014611495.1. Classification (NCBI taxonomy): domain Eukaryota; kingdom Metazoa; phylum Arthropoda; class Insecta; order Coleoptera; family Elateridae; genus Limonius; species Limonius californicus. Next base: position 976 of record JABXWE010018552.1, on the reverse strand, counting down.
AAAGAATTAGTAAGCTAGGACATATTTCTACAATTTTTACGATAATTAATTAAGAAATTAATCAAATATATATTTCAAACAGTACACTGTCACCTATCTAGCACCACAACAACAATGGTAATAATAACCTTCACAATTTAGGAACGAGGAAACAACAAAATACAATTCTGTATACAACTACGTAGTTCGAATAAATACTAGCTGCGTCAGTGGTATATGTGTGGATGTAATTAATAAAGTTAGTCCTATAACACTCTTCTGCAGCTTCAGATTTCAGTGTAACCTGGAATCAAACTCGATGAATTTCCTGCTAATTAATTAAATTGTCGTTGAAGCCTGTTTTCAAGAAAACACATCCGCTATACAGAAATTGCATTTATATATATATATATATATATATATATACAGAGTGCCCATTTTAAAACTCCGAGCCTATATTTTTTTAAATAGGCAACACACAATGCAACCCCAGATCACTGTGCATTTCTACCATTTTTTTTAAATTGAGATCAGAGTTGTTTTACAGTACATGTAATGATTAAGTATGTACAAATTTAAGGTTACGTTAATAACTCAAATTTAATATTTGACAACAATAACTACAATAATAATTTAATAGGAACATAGTACAAAAACTAACGAAGCAGGTGTTCAAATTGCCTTCCCCCTTCGTTTTCGCAGAGTATAATTTTATTCTTCTACGCATCGAACCTCTAACACGAGCTAACATTTCCGGTGTGATAGAGCGACAACATTGAATTATCCTTTCGCGTAGATGTTCTTCATTTCGAATGGGCACTTCATAGACATCATTTTTTACTTTGCCCCACAAAAAGAAGTCTAGCGGAGTCAAATCGGGACTACGGGCAGGCCAAGGATGCAATGCACCTCGTCCAATTACGCGTCCCTCAAAACGTTGGTTAAGATAATTTCTCACATCCCTATGAAAATGCGGAGGTGCACCATCATTTAAAAA